>CAUYSK010124277.1:0-72135 GCA_963575035.1 Avahi laniger | reverse complement strand
GTGGTTTTTTTTTTTTTTTTTTTGAGACAGAGTCTCACTGTGTTGCCCGGGCTAGAGTGAGTGCCGTGGCTTCATACTAGGTCACAGCAACCTCAAACTCCTGGGCTCAAGTGATCCTTCTGCCTCAGCCTCCTGAGTAGCTGGGACTACAGGCATGCGCCACCATGGCCGGCTAGCTTTTTCTATATATTTTTAGTAGTCCAGTTAATTTCTTTCTAATTTTAGTAGAGACGGGGTCTCGCTCTTGCTCAGGCTGGTTTCGAACTCCTGAGCTCAAACAATCCGCCCGCCTCGGCCTCCCAGAGAGCTAGGATTACAGGCGTGAGCCACCGCGCCCGGCCTATAGTGATGTTTTTGATATCAACCTTGCCATACTATTTGACTTCTTAAATGATACACATGCATTGCTTTAATAAACATAAAAATGAAACGAGAGTAATAAAGTAAATGCTGCAACCTTCAGTTACACTGACCATGAGTCACGGACTCTCAGGGTAGAGGCGGTGTGTGGCAACAGTGCCTCGGGGAGCTAGGCATTATGGGTACTGCTCCAGCGGAGGGCCAGACACAGAAGCGTGGCTCCTGCACACAAACCAGTAGGACAACCCGAAAGGACTCTGCTGATTCTCTGGCATGTTGTAATACTGCTTGAAATAAAAGGCTGGTGGCTATGCCTAGAAGCATTCTGATTTTGTGGGATTTTACTATCACTAGACCTGACCCCAACAGTCCTGCTCCAATCCAGCTAAGAAAGGAGGGGTGTTTGTAAAAATTATGCTGGGCTCCCAACAGTGACTCGTGGGGCCAAAATAAGTCTCAAGATGGGTCTGGAACACTAATCAAGTTTTATACTCTGTGGCTTACTGAAGGGTTGCAACGTACATGAGAGGACTCGACACCAGGGGACTGAGACGAGTTAGAGAGCAGTTAGGTGGCCTGTTCACGAGAGGAACGCCTCTCGGCGGTCACCCTGACTGACGGGAATGGCAACTCCTTAACTCTCCCATCTCAGTAAGACAGGGACTGCCCCCATTCTGCAGAAGGACGAGCACGGCAAGCAGGCCTGGTGCCTCCCCACCCGCATGGGAAGGAAGGGTGATGCCTACTTGCAGGGCGGCCTGGCACTCTTCCACCAGGCCCTGGACCAGGTAGTACTTGGCTTCCGCTAGCAGCTCCTCGATCTCCCGGCGGCTCTCGGGCAAAGGGACTGCCCCGTCTCGAAGGTAGTTGAGTATGGTACCAAAGTGCTTCCCGCACCGGTCGATGAGGATCCAGCCTGCAGGGAGGAGGAAGAGGACAGAGGGGCTTGTTACACAGGGGTGCTCCTCTTGTGGGAGGCGCCGAGCACAGCTGGGTTGTCTCCTGGCTCCCTTCAGCTGCCAAAGGAGAGTGGGACCGCAGAGAGTTGTGCACCACCTGGCTACCTACCCGCGAAGGCTGACTAGGCCCCGCCCGGGCGCCACTGCCACAGCCTCTGGGCCCTGCTGGCTGGACACTGACCGCAACCCCAGACTACTCTGGTCTTCCATTCTGTTGGACACCACGGCCCCTGAGGCCTAAAAGCATGTTTCTGAAGTACCCTCAAATATCCCTTAGACAAGAGCATCATAAGAGGTACCTGGTACACCAGACCTGGGTACAGCAGGGCCAAAGGACCACATCCCAGGGAGAAGATTTCTGGGATAAAAAAAAAAAATATCTAATTCCTCTTGCTACAAAGCTTCCTTCAGCCTCTCAAGTAACACAGCTATTTCTAAGGAAGCACAAGCCTCACTCCCACAGACTGTGACCCCGGGCTCCCGAGGGTGACCCCCAGACACTCATCAGCACCACAGGAAGTCCTATCCCACAACAAGCACTTAGCAGCTGGCGAACACAGCCCCTGGCTTCAGGCAGCTCAGTCAACATGGGGAACTTGCTTTTACTGGAATGGAAAAAGGTCCCAACTGCTGACCAAATCAGGCACAGTGAAAAATTCTTAGGGGTAAGGGCCAGGAAGACAATGGATCCCTGTGTTTCTCACTGTCCTTTAAATCTTGCTGCTGACCTAATGGCCTGATATGCCCCACTAGAGACCCTAAGTGTTTTCAAAACTCTTCTACTGAAATGCAAATATCCCTGGGAGTGGTATTTGGAGGACACAGGACTAGAGCCTGGGAAGAGGAGGAGATAAGGAAAAGGGAGTTAGGAATGGAACAAACACCCAATATTTCTCAATAGAAAATGGGAAACATTAAAAAGGGAGCCATACAGATAAAAGGGTTATGTCCTGGCCTTCCCAACTAGCAGGGCGACCTCAGGCCAGGGGCTTCAGCAAGCCTCCTGCCCCACATTACAAGTGAGAAAACACCAATGCACAGGGCAGTGAGGAGGTTTAAACTGGAATTAGCCAATTAAAGCACATTTTCCTTTCCCCCTTGCTCCCAGTTTGGAAGAAGAGACCAACTTCCACTCCTAACCCCACTGTGCCCTGCCCTGAGCCCTACTCAGACCCTGGATGGGCATCAGAGGCGAATAAAAGTCAAGAGCAGCAAATGTATCTTTTCCATCCTCCAAGGGTATAAGTCTGCCCACCTCCCTCCATCCCTTGCCCCCCAAATCCAACCCTGCCAAGTGTCCTCTCATGGTTTTAGTGCACTATCGGGCATTTTTTGCAATGACCACCAGGAAAGTCAGATATCAAGGCCATTTCCACGTTCCCTTCCTGCAACTACTCAGCCTCAAGTTCCTGGTCCTTTTGTTAAAGGGCTGGACTCCACCCTCCAGAGCCTTCCACCTTGTACTTCCACACGGCTATGCTTTCCTGAGCACAGTGGAAGAATAATCCCCACTGGGCAGACACAATGCGAATGTGCAGCCTGGAGTCAAATCCTGGTTTCAAGGAAGGAAGAGGCTTTCCCAGGGCTGGTAAATCACATCACCCTGACAGTACCCTCCAGATGTTATCCCACCCACTTCTACATTTGAGACAACAAAATATGGAGTTAATATCTTACGCAACTCAGATGCCTACAGGGGCGGGCAAGCAGCATAATTGAGTGCAGGCCGGTGGGCCTGAGGCCCTGGTGCCTGACACGGGGGCATTTGCCCTGCCCCCAAGAGGGGAGGGCTCTTCCTGCTCCAGCCAAGAGTGGCCAGGCAGGAATGTGAGCCCAGGGCTGCGTGAACTCTTGTTCCAAGCAATGCCAGAAATCCAGATTTTTCTGTGACTCTCCCAATTTTTAAAGAATGGTAAACTAATTACACACACACACACACACACACACACACACACACACTCATCAATCTACCACGGGGCAAACAAAACACACCCACAGCTGAAATGGGCCTGCAGGCTACCAGTTTGCAGCCTGTTACCCTCAACCAAGTACTTTTTTTCCAAAAAGCTGACAAGGTGTGGAAAAACTGTATTGTCTTCCCAAAACTTTTTTGAGGGAGGCTCATTCCCCTGCATTTTCTACAGATTAAAAGTAGAGTCTCAGAGAGGTCAAGTGACATTCCCAATTGGGGAATGCAGGACTAGATCACAAAGAAAAAGGAACTCATAGGAAAACTCCTTTCATTGGAACTGAAAAGGTAAGCAGAACCTCAGGCTTTAAGAGAAACAGCTGCTCAGGGAAGAAAACGTCCACATTCTGCCTTTGATGCACAGACAACTCAGCTGTGCAGATAGAGCGAGGCCCTGAAATCAATTATCCAAGTGACAGCCTGGAGTTTCCATAAACGAATAGGCAGACCGTGACACTGGGCTCCAGCTCAAGAATGCTATCAGGAAATGCTTGCAGGGAAGGAATCAGACTTTGCACAAATAAGGGCAAAGAGGCCCGCACACTCTCCATGAGGTTTCAATTAGCATTCTGACTTTAAATACTTGGGTTGCTTTCAAAGCAGGAAGCTTTCCCTTTGAAAGTCAGCTCAAGAGCCTAGTGCGTAGAAAAGCAAATAGAAGTCAAGCAGCTCCTTGGTTGTGGGGGTGTCTTCCCTGCTGCCATGGAGGATGAGGGCTATTCAGGAAGGCTGTCCAAGTTAGGGCAGCCTGGGATCTGACCACCCATTAGGCAAGGCTGGAGAGCACAACAGACTGGAAGGCTCTGGTCCGGGCTCTGGGACGACTCTGAGCAGCGCACAGAGGCTAAGAGGAAAGGCCTGTGTTGGAAACCCAGCTCTGCCACCTACTTGCTAGATGACATTCGTGCTTCTTCATTTAACCTCTCTGTCCAGCAGTTTCCTCTGCTACTAATGGTATCTCACAGGGATGGCATAAAAATACCATCCCTGTACAATGGGAGAATGTACAGAAGACACACAGTACAAAGCTGGTCTACTGACAGCACTCAAAAGTAGCTATGGGTCTCTGACAATGAGCCCTTCACACATCTCCTCGTTACTGCTGCAGACCAGAGCAGCAGCAGTGCCCACAGGTAGCACGTTCCAGGCCACAGGAGGGAGTGTGTGTGGCTTTCAGGGCACCAAAAGAGAAGGCTGCTCAGGGGGTCAGAGGGATTGAGCCACCAGGCTCACCTCCTCCCGACCCTGCGGGTATGTCACATGCTTCCTCTCTCCAGGGCTGTCTGACTTCTCTTTTCCCTTCCTTTGCCTCCTCCGGGGAGCCCTCACTGACCTTTCCTTGCCATGCTAAGATACTTTTGTGGCTCCCTAACTTGCCTGATCATAAAATCACCCGAGGTACTTGTTACAAATTCAGATTCTAGGCCGGGCACGGTGGCTCACGCCTGTAATCCTAGCACTCCGGGAGGCCGAGGCGGGCGGATTGTTTGAGCTCAGGAGTTCAAGACCAACCTAAGCAAGAGCGAGACCCCGTCTCTACCAAAAATAGAAAGAAATTAATTGGACAGTTAAAAATATATAGAAAAAATTAGCCAGGCATAGTAGCGCATGCCTGTAATCCCAGCTACTCGGGAGGCTGAGGCAGTAGGATTGCTTGAGCCCAGGAGTTTGAGGTCGCTGTGAGCTAGGCTGATGCCACGGCACTCACTCTAGCCAGGGCAACAAAGCGAGACTCTGTCTCCAAAAAAAAAATTTCAGATTCTAGGAACCTGCCTCATTCCTGAATCAGAATCCTTAGGGCAGGGTCTCCAACCTCAGCACCACTGACATTTTGGACCAGATAATTCTTTGTTACGAGGAAATTGTCCTGTACATTGTAGGGTATTTAGCGGCATCCCCGGCCTCTACCCACTGGATGCCAATAGCACCCCACTCCCAAGATGTGACAACCAAAGACATCGCTGGACATAGCCAAATGTCCCCTGGGGACCACAAAGTCACCCATAGTTGAGCATCACTGAGGTAGATCAATGATCTTTAAATGTAAAAACACTGAGGTAGCAAAAGATATTAAAAAAGCAAAGACCAGACTGGGATGAGATATTTGCAGCACAGAACTACAAGGAAATGGGGTCCAGAATACATACTTCTACAAAGCAGTAAGAAAAGAAAAAGGAGAATGTGTAAGATGCAACCAAGTACTTGAAAGATGAAAACCAAGTGACCAATAAAAAGATGCTCAAAGCACAAGAAATTAGAGAATGCTGAATAAGACAGCAGTGTGCCATAGCATAACCACCAGAGTGGCAATAATTAAATGTTTAGACAGAGCTGAGAGTTAGCAAAAATCCAGGCTGCTGCAGGGAGTGTAAATTGTCACAACCACTCTAGGGAGGACTCTGGCAATATCTAACGAAGCCAAAGGTGCTATGCCCAACTCCCCTCCTGGGCATAAACTCCAGGGCAGCAGTGGGTAAGAGCTTAATGCTGTAGCCCCCAAGACAGCTGGGTGGGGCCTGGGGAGTCCAGAGCCTCCTCATTTACCGAAGTAAAAATACGACTGTCTACGTGTGCCACAACGTGGTGAGGGCGGGAGGCGATTCCCTGGAGAAACCCACATGCGCACAGGGAGAGCGTTCAAGGATCGCGACATTCCTGGCAGTGAACACTGGAAACAATCCACAAAAGAACCCACAGAATCAGGCTCCCTCAACTGCCGTGTATTTCTAGAATGCAACCTCCACCCCCGGGACGCGTTTCATCTAGAGCTGTTTACTCACGGCTTGATCTCGCAAGCATAATGCAGAGCAAGCAAAATCAAAACGGACCCAAACAACACAGCACCGTTTAAATAGAAACACACCAACAGTACACTGTTTGAGGCCATAAATAGCTGTGGTAAAAGTAACACCTGGAAAGGTCAATACCTGCGGTTCTCAACCCTGGCTCAGTGACAGAATCACCTGGAGAGTTCTTCCAAGTCCAGGTGTCCCAGCACGCCTGGCCCAATTACACCTGGCTCTCTGTACTAGGACCCAGGCACCAGTCCTGAACTCCTCGGGTGACTCACTGTGTAGCCAAGGTTGAGAGTCACCTAGTGACCCCAGAGTCAGGCTAACGGTTACCTCTGGAAGGGAGAGAGGCCCATCAGTGCCTGGTCTGAGTGGTGGCACAGGGGAGTCTGTGATATCATTCACAACTTAAAAGCTCTCAAGGTACTTCAGAGTTTTACCAGACAGCATTATCATTTAAGGCAGAAGAGCCAGAGATCTCAGGGAAACTCCCAGGTACTGCAGTTTGCCCACAAATTACACTGGCTTCTGTTTTCCAGAGAACGTGCTGATAAGATGAATGACTCTCTTTCTTCAACCTAGAGGATACACTCCCTAATTCCAAAACCATTAGCAAGAGATCAGAAACCAAGAGGTGGGGGTGGGGAGTGAACACTGTACCAAGCAACAGGGATGAAACAGACAACTACAGGTGAATGCTAAATGGAACTCTTAGTACAAAAGGTGTTTCCTAACTCCATGGACCAATGGCAATGTAACAAAAGCTCAGGTAAGAATTCTAGCACTGTAAGAACTGAACCTTGCTGGGAAAGGATCTGGGAAAGGCCTGCTCACTGCCGCGGTGTCCTCAGCTTCTCGCCACCCTGCGGGGTGAGTAGTGTGGAACCGCCCCACCCTCAGCCCTGAAGGCCAAGGCGGGCAGCCCCTCTCTGACACGCCTCTTCCGACACTGCACCGCGGACAGAACTAAAGCCATAATTCAGTTTCCATTTATTGAGTTCTCTCAATGTATCAGGCACTAATGGGCTTTCTAATGTCCTCATTTAATTCCAGTAACAACTCTGCAAAGCGGTATCATTCACAATTGGGAAATGAGGAAAGAGACTCAGAGACAAAGTCACTTGCCCAACATCACATTACCAGTCAATGGCAAATAAGCCAAAATTAGCACAATGCCTGACATATAGAAATAGCTCCATAAACGCTGACTGTTACCACGTGGCACAGCCAGCTCTCAAACTGAGGTCTGGCTGACTCCAACACCCAAGTTCTTCTCTGTTTAGCAACGACACGCACGGTACAAAACACGAGCAGGCAGAAGGCACGGAAGGAAAGGGAGACTATTCCACCCACCCTCGACCCTGGGTCCCCTCTCCTGAAGCAACCACGTTCTAGGGCATCCTTCAGAGATTTCTAGCAACACGATACATACACTGTTGAGTACTTTCAAAGCCCCTGTTCTTTAACCAGCAAGTGCTACTGCTGGTTTCACTCACCCGGCTGAGCTGCACGTGTGTTGCTGCCTGTTTGTAGCGAACTTCACTGCAGCTGTCAGGCTCCCAGCCCAAAGGCCAGGGCGAAGCTGTAAGTGCAGGAAGTCTACTCCGACCCACAGACCCGAGGGTGGATTGCAGCAGCACGTAGGCAGTGGGTCAGGCTGTGTAGCGTTCTCTCCAAGGGCTAACAGGACGGCCCTGCCTGGCACAGAAGATGGCCGGAAGACCAGATACCCAGCCTAACAGCCCAGGCCCTCCACTGGGCCCCCGAAAAAGCTTTGGTGAAGTTGGTGGTTGAGCCAACGATTCGGCCTGGGAGCTGGGCCCACATCAAGCCACGGACAGATGGTAAAAGCCAATGGTCCTGGGTTCAGGGGTTTCACCTTTTCTAGCCTCACAGTTTTTAAAAAAGCATTTCAACTCTTTCAGGTGTGGATTCCTCCCTTGGCATGGTAACAACAGTAGCCACCCCTCAAAGGGTTATGGTGAGGATTAAATAACACCCATAAAATGCCATGCTGTGAACTCGCCCTAATGATACGAAGGAGCTGGGGCTCTAGTGATGTGAAACAAGCTGAAGTCTGGAGTGTCAGAGATGACACGGTGTCCCCAGAAAAGCTGGGCTTTTCAGGCAGCGCTGGGCAAAGGACATTTCTTAATCTCTTAGGAGGCATTTAGAATGTGAGCAGTCCCGTTGGTAGAACTCACACACTTTGTCCAGTTGGGAGTCAAGGAGCTTGAGGACTCTGTCTCTTGTGATTCGGCATTAGGCTACCAAGGCAAGGGCTTTCTAGAAGAGGCTTCCACTTAGCTTTCAAACAACTCAGCTGCTTTCCCTGAGCACCCCACCCCCAAGACTGGGTAGGATGGAAGAAAAACCACAACAGTCCTGGGTTCTCAGATAGTGCCGGTTTCCTTGTGCAGCTGGGGTGCTATTGTCTTGATTTCCACAAATACTCCCGGGCAATGTGGGGTGTGGCACAGCAAAGGAGACCCTCCCACTCATAAAAAGCCAAGTGTTTTCTGGGTGAGACACAGATGGCAGCTCTGGGGCTCCAACCTCACGTCATTGCTGCTTGACCAGAAACCTGAGCTCACGGGAAGCCCAGGAAGGCAGAACCTGAGCGCTGCAGTGTGGCCCTCGCAGGACACAGCACGAGACGCCCTACCCAGGGGGCAGCCCAAGCCTCAGCTCTCTTAGGCTCAGAGGATGAACTGTGGCACACCAGGCTTAGGTCCCCCAATCCTACCTGCTTGTGCCAAAACTCACCCACCCTCCCATATCAATGTCCCTAGAAAGATGGGGCATTGGCACAGAAGGCCAATCTCAGAAATGGGCCCAGTAGGGTCAATCAGGGCTGTGCTCCAGCCTAGTCTTAAGCAGCCTCAGGCCAAGGAACAGAGGATGGGGATATTTTAAAACCTCAAGTGACCTGTCCGTAAGCCCAGCCAGGTAAAGATGTACCCCCTTGCCAGTTGCTTTCATTGTTCCAGGCAGGTAGGAAATAGTTATGGCAAGACCACTTTAACCAATTCTTTGCATTTTACTAATATGACTTTTCACAAGAAAAAAAAATATGCACTGAATATACGTGTATCAGATACTTACTATGTGCCAACAGCCCCACAGGTGGGTATCATTGTGCCCCTTTTACCAGATGAAGAAAATGAGACATCAAAAGGTAAAGCCACCAGGTTAGGATCACCAGACACTAAATGCGGAGCTGAGACTCAAATCCAGCTCCGGGAGCCTTTGTCAAGACCCCATCCTAAGATGACGAAGGTCCAGAGAAAACGCTTATGCCCAGGCTTGAGCTTCACTCTGAAGGCACAGAATCACTGCGGAGATAACTGGAAGGGACCAGCTAGCGTAGCTAGTCCAGCCTCCATGTTACAGGTAAGGAAGCTGAGGCCTGAGTGGGGAAGTGACTTTCTCAAAGTCACACAGCAAATCAACACTGAAGTCAAGACGGCAGGAATCCCTGTCCAGCTGCCTCCTACTCATCCTCAGGTCTGGGCTTAAACGTCACCTCCTCAGATAAGCCTTCCCTGACCACATCCCCCAGCCTAGATCCTGGCTCCCTGCACACCGTGGTAGCACTGAGCACAACTGCAAGTCTGTACCTGTGTGCACACCTGCCCATTTACTGTCGGTCTTCCAGACCAGACTGAAGCCCTCAACCACAAGCACGTCCCCAGCGCCTGGTGCAGCATCTCGAATGCATGAGCGGAGGTGGGCACTGGCGGGGTGGGCTTACCTTCGCTGTCGGTGAGCACTTCCATGCGCCCACTGAACATGGCCTTCAGCATGGTGTCCTGCTTGGTAAGCGTCTGCATGGTGGTGTAGTAGAGGGCTCCACCCACATTCAGCTTCACGTATTTGGAGCTGGGGCTCGTGCCCTTGAAGGAGGTGGTGCGGGTAGCAGCCGCTGGCACCGCTGAGCTCACCACACTTTCTCCTGACATCTCTTCCTGCCGGTGGAGAACACACAGGGTCACGACACCAAGCCTGGTTGACCTCTTTCGGCCTGTGGGCTGATTCTGGCCTCCAGATGTGTTTTGCTTGGTCCGAGTACATACTGCATTTAAAACTTAAAGTTTGCTTCCAATGTTGACGACTCAGGAAAGCTCACGAAAAAATCTGGATTTTTGACTTCTCTTAAAATCAGAGGCCAACTGGGCCAGCAGGACAACAACCAGTGGAAGCTGGGGTATTGGCTGCTCCCCGAGAAGGGCATGTATCCCAGATTGTCCCAAACCCCACCCAGAGAGCCTCATACACTGATCTCACCCGCTGACCCTGTAAGGCCAAGTTTGCCACTAACTCCTGTGTTACAAGGACTTCCTCTGTGCCCAATACTTATATTAACAAACACCCTGGCTGCATCTGAAAACGGTCCACAGCACTGCCCAGGTCTCTCTATGCTTCCTTACTGCCATGTACCACTGAACAGGTAAGTGGCTGAATCAAAGACGAAATAAGCTTTTATAAGTTGAGTGGTATCCCAGCCTACACTGCTAAAACTTCCTATGGGGGGAAAGTGTTTCTGGGGACTAAACAATAGACAGAAATTCTTGCAAGTTACTGCCAAATTATACTTCATATACTAGTGCCCCAAATAGCAAGATCCTATGACAGTCTGCGCGACGGCATCACCTGGCATATGTCCCAAGTCAAAGAGATAGACGTAGTGTCTGATTTAAGCAGCGCTGGGAAAGGAGACTGGTGTCTGGCACATACGTGCTCAGAGAAAACATTTCTTGAATGAATAGGTAAAACCGTAGAGCTGGAGATGATGTCCAAGAGTGGCTGGAGTCTCTGCTGAATGTGGGTTGTGGCACTGAGCGAGAACAGCAGCCCGACAGCCAGGAGCTGGCCTGGCCCCCACAGCTAGGCTGCAGCGTTCCCACTGAACACGAAAAATGTCACAGCACACCCCCATCAGACAAGGCCACTCTGTGGCCATGTTGCGACAAGACAAAAATAATCGCGTCTGAACACAGACAAAAACACAAACATTATCCGAAACACAAAAATGACCCAGCATTCCCCCGCCCTGGCTAACATGAGTTACTGTGGTTTCTTCACCAACTGGAGCTTTAGCCTCATTCCATTCTTCCTGCCTTCAAGACAGGAATCGCGGACACTCAGCCACAGAATTAGCCCTGTTTCCAGGCAGCATCAACACAGCAAAGCCCCACTTCTCTGAACCCTCCTCCAAATCACCCAACACAAGCCCAAATCCTTTCTGAGACTTCCCACCGTTTTCCCTCAATGGGACAAGGAAATAAACCCAGCTCTGTCTGCCTACAGGTATGCTTGTTGTGGTTCTGGCTAGAGAGCACTGACTGCACGTATGTAACTTATTGAACGAGTCGCTGAAACTGAAGGAGGATTATTTTTAAATTTTTCGTGCCTTTCTATCTTCTCCAGATTTTCCACAATGACTATATATTACAATTACAATCTGTAGAACACATTTTAAATGGGACAGAGACAAAAGGGTGGCAGCCCACAATAGCAGAGGCAGTGACTTAGCGAAAGTCAGGGCAATATTCAATTTGAGGTTATCCAATTCTTCTGGCCAAGCCCCCTGCCTCCACCTCCCACCGAGCGAGCGGCCTGGACATGGCCTGCTGGGGAACTGGGGTCAGGCCCCTGCAGGAGGCCTCCTGGAAAGAAGTGTTTTCTCAAGAAACTGTTCCTGCTTCAGCAAGTAAAACCATCACAGGGAAGTTTTCAAAAGCTCCGGCTTAGCTCACCTGAGGTCTCTGTGGCCTGATACAAAGGAAAAGAGGCCAAGAGGAAGCGGTTTCCCCCACCCTGCTGGCTTTCCTTTGAAATCAGTCCCCAAAACCGCCCCCTGCAGTTATCGCCCATCATTTCCCCCAGAAAAACCCTTTCTTCATGGGATGAAAGCAGCAGCTTATAGAAATAAAGCATTTCCAAAAACTTTGAAGATCTGGAAGGGGGTGGGGGAGAGAAAGACTTTGAGTCATTTTTTTTTTGGGGGGGGAGGTGCTTGTTAAGGAAATTTATCCCCAAATGGAAATACTTTAAGCACCCTTTTCCGACCTAAATTTACCCAATAAATATGTTCATGGGAAATGGTCTAGCATTTTGTAAGGCACCTACCATGAAACAGACAAAAAAGTACATAAAGTATACCCTCATGCACAGTCATGTGTAGCTTAACAGGGATACAGTCAAAGAAATGTGCCGTTAGGCAATTTGTTCATTGTGGGGACATCATGGAGCGAACTTACACAAACCCGGATGGTATATCCTACTACACACCTAGGCTATACGGTGTGGCCCATTGCTCACAGGCTACAAACCCGTACAGTACGTTACTGTACTGAATACTGTCGGCAATTGTAAGACAATGGCAAGTATGTGTATCCAGACATATCTAAACATAGAAAAGGGACAGTATAATCACTGTATAAAAGATAAAAATGTCACACCGGTATAGAGCATGTACCATGAATGGCACTTACAAGACTGGACATTGCTCTGGGTGAATCATCGAGTGGTGAGTGAATACGAAACTCTACAAGATTATTGTACACTACTGTAGGCTTTAAAACACTGCACACTCAGGCTACACTAAATTTATGAAAAAAAATTCATTTCTTCAATGATAAATTAAACTTAGCTTACTGTAACTTTTTTACTTTATAAACTTTAATTTTCAACATTTTGACTCTATTGTAATAACACTTAGCTTAAAACACACATTTCACAGCTGTTCAAAAATATTTTCTTCCTTTATGTCCTTATTCTATAAACTTTTTCCTATTTTTAATTATTTTTTGTTAAAAACTAAGAGACACACACACTAGCCTCAGCCCGTACAGCGTCAGGATCATCAATATCACTGTCTTCCACCCCCACGTCTTGTCCCACTGGAAGGTCTTCAGGGGCAATAACACGCATGGACCTGTCATTTCCTATAGTAACAATGCCTTCTTCTGGATACCTCCTGAAAGACCTGCCTGAGGCTGTTTGACAGTTAACTTTTTTAAAAATAAGTACAAGGAGCACACTCTAAAATAATGATAAAAATATAGTATAGAAATATACAAACCAGTAGCAGTCCTTTATTTTCATTATCAAGTATTATATATTGCACATATTGTATGTGCTATACTTTTATACGACATACGCTTACACCACCATCATCACAAACACATGGGTAACGTGTTGCTACACTATGATGTCGCGACTAGGTGATAGGAATTTTAGTTACTATTATTATAATCTTATGGGACCGCCATGGTATATGTGGTCCGTTGTTGACTGAAACATCACTATGCGGCACAACTGTACTTTTTATGGTTTTCTAATACTTTTTAAAGATCATCTACACATAATAAGTACATTTTAAGTGTACAGGTTGATGAGTTTTGCTTAATCCACGCACCTGGACAGCCCCCCTTCAATCAAGACACAAACCATTTCATGGCTCCAGAAGGACCTTCCTGACCCCTTACCACTTAATTTCTACCACCACGTGACTTTTTAAAATCCAAACAATGCTGGAAGGCAATTTCTATTTTGTGGATTCAAATACCACGCCCTAGAGAGGGTCAGTCGCTTCTGAAAGCCAGGAGGTGAGTCAGTAAGGGAGCAACTGAATGACGTGGGCAAGCCCTGGCTGGCCCGGAGCCCATCATGGGTGGTATATTTAGAGCTATGACGTATTAAGTTGAGAAAGGAAGGACAGCTTCACCTCTCTTCTTTAAAAAGTACAAAAAGCCCTGAAAAAAGACAGGAGGTAATGTGTGGTTCAGCGTGTGGGAATCAGATCTATGTTTAAGTCCCCAGCCCTGCCACTTAGTAGCTGAGAGTGTTGGGCAAGATATCTGAATCTAGTCCCGTCCACCAAACGGGACAACAGCCTTGCTTCCCGCGTAGTACTCAGCACCAGCCCCTAGCTCAGAGGAAACATTCAAATTATGGTGATTTGAGAATGCTCTCAAAGTCCCAAATTATCTTCCCCTCTTTGGAAGCTATTTCCAGCTCTAATGACAGACTGAATTACTAAGAGACAAAGGCAGAAACAACCATCCTGATCTAGCCTGAGACTGCAGATTAGGCAACAAAAGGTCTGAATCTTTCCGGAGCCCGCCTCCTCCAAACATCAGTCAACCCAATACTAGCAGAGGCCCTTGGAGAAGAAGTTTTGGCTGTGTTCACATCCCTAAGCCTAAGTTACAGTGCACTGAGGGCACAAAGCAGATGACAATAAATCTCTCCCAGCTGTCTCTACTGAGATCCTGTTTTTTGATTTGTTTCAAAGGTTTGATTTCATTATGAATGAAGTTGGGGAGGTGGGGCAGAAGTGTGCAAAACTGGTTACAGGAAACAGAGAGGTAATTCGTACTTGAGATATTGGTTACAGATTTTATTCAACCAGAAGTTTATTCCAGTTAGATGCGTAAGTCTAGGCTTCCCTCCTTCCCATCTCCCCTGAATATACTGTTGCTGATTTTACTAAAAAAATAGTGGCTCGAAGCCAGGCGTGGCAGCTCATGCCTGTAATCCTAGCACTTTTGAGAGGCGGGAGAATAGCTTGAGGCCAAGAGTTCAAGACCAGCCTGGACAAAATACTAAGACCTCTGTCTCTACATAGAAAAACAGTATGAAAAATTAGCTGGGCATGATGGTGCGTGCCTGTAGTCCCAGCTACTGAGGAGGCTGATACAGGAGGATCACTTGAGCCCAGAAGTTTAAGGCTGCAGTGAGCTGTGATTGTGCCACTGCACTTCAGCCTGGGCAATAAAGCAAGACCCTGTCTCTAAAAATTAAATAAATGGATACTGGCTGAACACTTGATAGCACATTCTTGTCACCTGGGAAGCTTAAAAGTACCGGTGCTTGGGTCTTACCTGTGAAAATTGTGATGCAATTGGTCTGGGGTGCAGCTGAGGCAGGAGAAGTTTTAAAACTCCCCCAGGTGATTCTAATGCCAGCCAAAATTACAACGCACTCTTCTCCAAGTATTATACCCCTTAATTAGGCTTAACTAACTCCTTGGTCTTGGCCCAGTGAATCCCTGACTGACCCATACATAAAAACAAACCAAAGCACTATAAACAAAAGCAAGCTCCCACTTCACAGCTTCAGAGCCACAGGCAGGAAGCAACTGTATGCATGTCTGAAAAAATAAAAATCAGCTGAAGGCAGAAAATTTTTGACTTGAAAGGGGACCCAGGCAAGCACAGTAGAAAAAAGGGCACCAAATCTCTGACTCTGTATTTTCCATACACTTCTTTATAAAACTGTCTCATTGTGTGCACGCGTGTAAGGAAAACTAGATTGAGAGTCTGGCAAACCTGGACTATAATCCAGTTCCACAACTTCCTGCAAGATGTTCAAGCAATTTAACCCAAGTCTCGGTTTCCTAACTTGTAAAATGGAGTGCTAAAGCCATAATCTTCAAAGTAACCCTCAGGGATTTGGCATCTGTTCCTTTGTGTAGTTTCCTTCCGTCCCTCAAGCTTTAAGACCAGGGGCTCCCAGTCCTGGTTACTAAAATCACGGGGGTGTGCTTAAGAAAAAACACTCGTGACTGTCTGGGCTATACCCCAGACCAATTAATCAAAATCTTGGAGACAGGGAAGGGTGGCTGATAAGTCACTAGTATTCAAAAAGCTCTTCAGGTGATTCAGGGCTCAATGCCACTGACCTAAGGTGTTTGTTTAACCAGCTTGATCTAAGAATTACCGGCAAAAACATCAGCTCAGGGGATTGTTATAGCAGAGAAGCTTAAAAAACACTACATTGAGGCTAGTGTTTTTCCCCAAACTGAGGGCATTTCTACAACTCAAAAGTCTGTTTCATTTCAACCAAATCACATCGGCCATATAATTATAGCATTACTTTGCACCCCAAATTTGCTTTATGAGACAGCTACTGCTAATTCTCAGTGTTCCAACAAATGACATTCTCTTCTTGTGTTCAGCTCACACAAACTATTGGCCTATTTCTCTCAACAGTGTAGTAGGAAGATGTTTATCATCATTCCCACTTTTTAGGGGAGAAACCTAAGAATCACAACTATAAGGGTCCTGAGTCCCACTCACATATTCCTTTCAATACATAGACCAAATCAAGAAATCATTACTCTAAACCCCTACAGATGGATGGTCCCACCCCTTGACTGTATGATACAGTAGTCTACGGTACAGCTTGAAAATATGACCTTTTTAAATTTATTTTTCCTGAAGAGATGGGGCCTGTTTCACTATGTTGCCCAGGCTGGAACTCCTGAGTTCAAGTCATCCTCTGGCCTCCGCCTCTCCAGTAGCTGGGACTAAGGTGCACTGCTCCCAGCTTGACTATTAAGTCCCCAGGTGACACTAATCCTGTGGGACCACGGTTTGAGAACCACTGGTTTATAGCCTCTTCTACCCTTCAGGTGGTCCTTATTTTGCACAAAATGGAGCAGACCAATCAGATACAGGTTGACTCATTTTTCTTCAGTATTGTTGGGACTGACCTTCCCTAAAGACTGAACTTTCCGGGGAAGTGACAAACAAGCAAATCAGGAGAAAGCAGATCCGGGATGATCTTTGGTCATTCCCACCCAGGAACAAAGAGTTATTCAACTAACAGACCCTTGAGGCTCCCAAGCACACAAATCTTCCCACAGCTGAGAGACAGTGAGACATCCTTCGCTCCTTAACTTAGAC
Source organism: Avahi laniger (assembly GCA_963575035.1). Lineage (NCBI taxonomy): Eukaryota > Metazoa > Chordata > Mammalia > Primates > Indriidae > Avahi > Avahi laniger. Next base: position 55,358 of record CAUYSK010124277.1, on the reverse strand, counting down.
TTGGTCACCTCGGGCCTTAGCGGAAGTGACTAGATACGTACCTAGGCGCTAAGCTACCTGACCTCAGGCCGCTGGCATCCCTCCCCGGAATTCTAAGCACTGAACGCAAATCCGCCTGCTAGCTCCCTCCATTTCTTTCTTCCATTCGCGCGTGTGTTCAGACGCACCTGGGAGCCCCTTCCCCACTTCCACGAAACACAGCGACCCCAGCCACCCCAACCACAACTTTCAAAACCCCAAACGCTCCGCCCCAACGAATCCCACTTCACCTTCTCACAACCTACCCATTCTCCTTCGCAATCCTCCAAATCCTCATTTTCCAGCCCAAATGTCTATTTTCAATGACATCTCTTTGTTCTCCTCATAATCACCGACTCATACCTCCAACAAGCACCCAAGACTCAGGGACCTCCCGCTCACCCACATTCAAATTTACTCTCCAAGCCCAAATGCCCTTTCCCGGATTCCTAACTGTCAGGGACCCCCACTCACCCCTGTTCACCCAAAACCCTTCCCCCACCCCCGGCCTCGCCCCCATTCAATCCCCCAATTGCCTCTTCACTGTCGTGACTGCCCCTCAACGTACCCCCTCCTTTCGGTCCTTTCCCCTTATGCTCTGCTGCTGCCCAGCTCCTTCGGCCGCCCAGAGCCCCCCGCCGGTGGGCACCGCCCTCCTTACCATGAAAAGTCGGAGGACGCCGGAGTCTCCAAACCCGGACTGTGAGAGTCAGGAAACACCCAGCTCACGCGAGCCGGGGGCGGAGGCGGAGCCGGGGCGGGAACTTCCGCTGCAGCACCTCACTTCCGCCCCTCAGAGGGCCCCTCTTTAAAGCATCCGCTGTGCCTGTAGATATCGGCTGCTTTCCTTCCATTCTCCCCGGCTGATATGGTTTCCCGCTGCTCTCGGTTGGATCAGGCATTTATTTTTCTCCGCTTTTTTAGCTGCCAGAGGGAGAAAATGGTGCAGGGAAATTTTCCTTCCCGGGCGAAGAAACTGTGCGGAACTGTCGTTTCCCAGAACTAGATGCTTGCTTCCAAGCGGAGTTCTGAAAGTGAACACCCCGGGGCAAGATGGCGGTCTGGCATCAGCCGCTGCCCCGGGTCTGCTCGGGGGTTTTGGGCTGAGACGGCTGCAGCTGCGGCCCCGACTCCGAGGACTGGGGCCTCGAGCGGATAAAGGTCTACGGCCTGCGGTATCGAGTGACAACAGGGTCGTCTGTTCCCTGGGTGGCGGGGCCGGGCACTTTGAGGGAGGTGGCTCTGGGGCCGAGTCCCCCCTGGCCAGGTCGGAGGCGCAGGTGCTGGGGGCTGGTTTTCGTGCCCCAGGGGATCTCTCCGTGGCCCCTTTCACTTCTTCTCAGCCTTGGGGCGATAGGCCTTTACAAACGGACTAATGCTGGGCGCAAAGGATTTGTTATTGTGGTTGTTGATGCCGAGGACAGACGCCGGGCCTCGGGAGTCACCCAAACTGGAGTTCTAATCCTGTTTGCTTGCTGTGTGACCTTAGGTGAGTTCCCTCACCTCTCTGAGCCTAAGTTTCCTCCTCTGTAAAATGGAGTAATCAGCTGGTTTCACAGAGGGTGTTGTATAATACGTTTAAGTACCCTGCCTGACACTCAGCCCGGAATAAAGAAAAATTTGGTCGTAATTTGACTCCAGCTTAGCCCCATGGTCGGCCTTGCATTCTCGGCTCCTCTTTGCGGTTCTGTGGATGGGGAAGCCCTGGATCTTGTCTCTTTTAATTACCAATAAATAATTGCTTTGGAGTTCGACGTGGGTTCAAATTCAGGAGACTAGCCACCTCCAACAAGTCCTGTCTCTACATTTCATTTTCCCCATGTGAAGGTGGGATTGATAATAGCACCCAGCTAGATAGGCTGTATGTAGCTTCCAATAAATGATAGCTATTATTACAGTCTTTCTAAGTCCTGTTGTCTATTCTTTAAATAAAACGTAGACCGTTGAGACTTGATAGAGCTCTTAAAAAGACACAGTTAAGTGTCTGTACAGTATCTAACACATGCTCTGCCCTTAAACAGTTGTGGTCATTAAACGACCCACCTCTTCCCACTGTATGAATGGAATCCTCTTGGGCCTAGTCAGCAGTTGGTATTTATGTCGCTTTACCTTTGGACAATACTCTCTGGACTGTTGTGTGCTTTTGTAATTCTCTATGAAGTTGGCCTCATCCAGGAAAGACTGATTTTGGGCAAGTCTCATGGGAACATAGGGATGAAGAGGAAACTGAATCCTGTCCGTTAGTATTAAAAATCTTGGCTCTGCCACTTACTAATGGTCTAAATTGGACTAGAAGAGATTAAGTGGTCTCATAGGGTTTCTGAGGGTTTCTAAATGAGATCACTTAGGATTTGACACATAGTGGGTACTCAACTTATTTTCCTTTTCAGATGATCTTGGTTATCGCCAACCTCTTGTTTTCTTACCTTTCTGCCTATAATTCTTGTTCCCCTAATTGGATTATAAGCTTCTTAAAGGACAATACGGTAAAGCTCACTCACATGCTATATGCTTTCCGATATCCCTTATCAATATTTCCCCGTAATCTTAATCACAATGTTGTGATAATTAAATTGAAGTACAAGAAGGGTAAATGTTTCATTTAATCCTTTTAGCAACCCTAGAATGTAGGTACTATTATCATCATCAATTTACAGGTAAGGAAACTGAGACCTAGAGAGGATAAGTAGCTTGGCTAAATGACACGTAGAATCAGGACTAGAAAGAACCCAAGGACTGCTTTCTCTGATCCAAGGCTTTTTCTGCTACACACAGCCTTTTGATTCTCCATGGCATTTAGCAGAATGAATACTTAATAAATACTTGTTTATGTGTTTTATTTGAACTATGTACACTGCAGGTGGAGGAGATATATAGGAAAGAATGAGAAAAACTGCAGAGCATTGGCTATTATGTGTTATAAACAGAAGCCCAACAAATACCATTGCTGAGGGAATGATAATCTTAAAGATGAGATCTTATCTTGGGAGGCCCCCTGGGAGAAGTGAAAGTTTTGAGATAGTGTTACAGGTACTTGGGCACAGTTTGCATGCAGCTTTGTTTTTCCATCTTTTCCTGATCCCTGTGTAGCCCCTGACAATGAGGGAGTGTCTACATGTTATGAAGAGAACATATCATTGTGTGCATGACTTGGGCCCTGCTGTTTTGCAGCTCTCAGGAGCTGGAAGCTATTACCCAGTCAAACCAACAGGGCCAGGTGTTCTACAGCTTAGCGGAGAGAACTTATGAATCTTAGCGCCCTCCAGGATAGGAAAAAATTTAATGAGTGAGGAATGTCAGGGTACCAGCATTATTTCCTACTCAAAGAACCTCAGTACCTGTATAGATGGGAGCCTCTGCTGAATAGCTTTTTTTAAAAAAAATTCTTGTGTCTGTAAAAATAATACATCAGTTAGACTTATGGGCTGTGTGCTGTCAGCATCTCCATACGTACTTGGTATCATCTTACTTAGTCCTCATGAACAGCCTCTAAGCTGATTAACAATGAAGACAGACGGAGCCTCTCCCCTTACAGTATGTGGCAGAGCTAGGGACTGGCTTCAGCTCTGACTCCAAAGCCCGTGGACCTCTCACTGTGCTGTGCTGCTTCATCATGTACTTTCTGGGGAAAATTTAGAAAACAGAGACCCGTTAAGGAAAATGTCCCACAATTTCACTATCTCAAAACAACCACTCTTACCATGTTGGTGTATTTCATCCCAGTTTTGTATCTATTTGTGCACATGGCATTTTTCTTTTCCTTTAGGTAGTTGGGATCATATTGGTTCACAGGCAGCTCCTTTTTTTGCTTGTAAGGCATAAACATTTTTCCATATCATTAAAAATGTCAAACATAACTTTGAATGGCTTTTTAGCATTCCATCACCTCTAAGTTTTATTTTTGCTTACCAACATAGCTTTAATTCAAACAACTTTGGGTTATTTTCAACCCGTACATTTTAAACTGTGAGGACTGAGGAGATATAGTTTAACATTTAGACCACACACTAACAAAAGAGGATACCAGGGGCATTTTAAAAAAACACCATTGGCGTTGTATTTATTACTTTCACTCAGCGAGGAAGATAATATGATGCCACACCTGTAAAACTTAACACTAAATCTGGAATTTTTTTCTTCTGCTTCTGCCAGAAATACCGAGCTCCTCTAAAGTGAAGTTGTTTTCAGCTGGGAGTCCGGCACAAGATCACTAATGGTTACCTGGCATTTGTGCAACACAGGCAGGTCCTCAGGTGAGCTCTCCAGACTTCCACTGCTGGGGTCAGAAGAGTTAATGGTTCAAAAGACCACTACCTTTTTCTCTCCAATCTTTTTATTTTTTTAGAGATGGGGATCTTGCTTTGTCACCCTCATTGGAGTGCAGTGGCACAATCATAGCTCACTGCAGCACCCAACTCCTAAGCTCAAGCAATCCTCCCACCTCAGCCTCCCAAGTAGCTGGGACTACAGGCATGCACCACCATGCCCAGCTAATTTTTTCTTATTTTTTTTAGAGATGGTGGTCTTGCTATGTTGCTCAGGCTGTTCTTGAACTCCTGGCCTCAGCCTCCTGAGTTGCTGGGATTGCAGACGTGAGTCACTGCATCTGGTTCTCTCCAATCTGTGGTCAGGTGGGCTCCATTAATTTGTTTCAAGAATTACTGATGATAGGCCAGGCGCGGTGGCTCACGCCTGTAATCCTAGCACTCCTGGAGGCCGAGGCGGGCGGATCACTGAAGGTCAGAAGTTCGAGACCAGCCTGAGCAAGAGCGAGACCCCCATCTCTACTAAAAAATAGAAAGAAATGATCTGGACAACTAAAAATATGTGTATATATATATAAAAATTAGCTGAGCATGGTGGCGCATGCCTGTAGTCCCAGCTACTCGGGAGGCTGAGGCAGAAGGATCGCTTGAGCCCAGGAGTTGGAGGTTGCTGTGAGCTAGGCTGACACCACGGCACTCTAGCCCGGGCAACAGAGCAAGACTCTGTCTCAAAAAAAAAAAAAAAAAAAGAATTACTGTTGATAGACCCACATGTTGGCGAAGCCCTAATATTTGACAGGTGTGAATCATTGTTGAGAAGGGGCCACAGAGGTCCTTAATAACTTCATGTGGCAGGAGCCTAGCACAAACTTTTTATTCAGGATGATGTTTCAACCTGGTAAAGAGATTGTTTACCAGAAGTCTGGATTTCTGAATAACTCATTTCAGTGTTTTTGACAGCTGGGCTGATTGTGCATTTTTCATAGAATGCTGAAGTTACCAAGCATCTAAAGAAATCATCTAAGTACGAGAGGCTCCATCGATCAGTGCTTGTGCGCTCTAGGCTGCTAGCCAAAGCCATCCCTTTGGGAAAAGACAGTTACCAATGATTTAGACTAAAATGTGACGTATAATTTAGAGCCTCTCTCCAGAGAAGTGTCTCTCAGTGGACAGGAGCAGTTCTGCTGTAAAGTGTTGAGCAGTCCTTGGCAGGTTGGGGACAGTAAGGACAACAGAATAGGTTACACATAAAACCAAACACATTCAATTTAATGGGCTGTCTTGCATTCTGAATTGTGTACCTTTTGTTACGGTTATTCTTGTGCTGGGCACAAAGTAGGCACCAGTAAATATTTATTGAGTAGATGAATAATAATGGTAACAGTAATCATATTTGATTTTTCCCACAAGTCCATACTCGACAAAATTAAAAGTTAACTGCTCAATGCCAACTTCCCAAATCTCGTGGACTACTCCGGAAAATTCAAATATTTGGGAACATTTGAATTAGAGCTTTATCGGTGGGATTGATTCATGCTTTGTTCATTTGTTACACTTGTGCGGAGCCAGCCCTTACTCTGAGCCAGGCAGTGTGCTCTTTCTCTTAAGAAGACATAATTAGCCTGGGCGTGGTAAGTCGTGCCTGTAAGCCTAGCACTGTAGGACACCAAGGTGGGAGGAGCACTTAAGGCCAAGAGTTCAAGACCAGCTTGGGTAACAGTGTGAATTCATCTCTACAAAAAATTTTTTAAAAAAGATTAGTTGGGCATGGTGACATGCCCCTGTAGTCCCAGCTACTTGGGAGGGTGAGCCAGGAGGCTACAGTGAGCTATGATTGTGCCACTGTATTCCAGCCTGGGTGACAGAGTAAGACCTTATCTCTAAAAAAAAAAATTTTTTTAATTTTTTTTAAAAAGACATAATTATGTAATATAGGATATAGCATCCCTGGTCTTGGTGAGTTACATGAAAGGAGCCAATAGGAAGTTGAGACTTGTGCCAGGAGAGCTGTTAGCACCTTGGAGGGTGCAGGAGGGTACTTGGTATCTCTCTGCTGCTGCCCAGGCCCCTGCCCACCCTTTGCTATTGAGCCCCTGTCTGTGTGTTTTTCATATAACGATCTGCAAGGGCTACTCGCCCGTTGTCATTGCAGGGTTTGTGCAAGTTTGCAAACATGTTCACCGTAACTCAGACGTCGAGAGCGTGGTTCATCGATAGAGCCCGGCAGGCGCGAGAAGAAAGGCTCGTACAAAAGGAGCGGGAGCGGGCAGCTCTCGAGATTCAGGCCCACGTCCGGAGTTTTCTCTGTCGGAGGCGACTGCAGAGAGACATCAGGTGGGTGCCTGGGTCTCCCCAGCGCATTTTTCTCTGGCTCTCCATTCATACAAAACAAATTTTCTCTTAGAGTGCTTGAAAAGGCTTCTTCTAGGTGCTACAAGTTCTTAATTAACAATGTCTTTTTTTTTTTTATGTTTCCCTCCCTAGGAGAGAGATTGATGAGTTTTTTACAACAGATGATTCTGAGTCCAATAAAAGAAGCGCACTTTGTATTTTTAAGATTGCCAGGAAACTGCTGTTTTTATTCAAGATCAAAGAGGATAATGAGGTAAAATAATAATAGCATACATAGTACATCCATATGCCGGGTCTTTTGCAAGTGTTTCATAAATATTAACTCGTTTTGTTCTTATAGCGATTCTGTGAGGTGGGCACTGTCACCCCACATCTGTCCCTTTCGTCTTCTTGGCACCTGTTGTGGAGGGATTATGCCCAGTGCTTCCGAGAGTCTTTTCACGTTGACTATTACAAAGTATGAGTTGGACTCAGGTGCCTACAGGAGCCAGCAGGCTAGGTGAATGAGTGAAAGAAGCCGTATGTGAGACAAAATGTAAAATACAAAATATGAATCATCATAAACGGTAACCGACAGACAGCAGTGAGGACACCAAGGGGGGTGACGGGGTCTGTGGACCGCCACATCCAAAGGGAGCAGCTGCTACTTGGCCCCAGCTGCTGCTGAACCCATACTCTGATATTTTTTTTTTTTTTTTTTTAAAGAGATGCTGGAGAGCTGGTCTTTATGCTCAATGTTCTAATTTGTAAAAGTTGGCAACTCCTTTGAAATTTGCTTTATATCTTGCAAAGCAAACAAAACATGCCAGTTCGCACCTTTGGGTTTAGAATGATCAGCCTGGAAAATACAATTCCAGGAACGCTAGTTATCTGTAATAGTACAAACCATGCCATTGAGGTGTGTCTCCATATTACCAGCTATTGCACATTTGCTGTCGCTAAGCCTCACACTCTGGGGCCATGGAAGGAAACCAGACAGGCAGGGTCTCTCTGCTCATGGAGCTCACAGCCCAGCAGGAGAGGGAGGGGAGGGCAGGCAGTGAACAGGCGATTACGTAGCTGAGGACAGTTTGGAGGAAGTGACCCTCGTCGTACAGAGGAGGAAAGTGCAGCTCAGTGTGGTAGGGCCGCCGGTATCACGCTGCTTTTAAGGGTGGATCCAGGACTGGCCTAGCCAAAATGTAAACCTGTTTTCTAGTTTCCACTTTTCTTCCCTTTGCATTCCAGGATAAAAGTGATGATACAACAGCCTGACTGATGTCAGAGAGACAGAAGTCAGTATCTGTGGTGCTTGCAAAATGGCCAAGAGGAGAGCACAGTTTAGGAGACAGCAGCTAGACAGCAGGAATCCAAGCCCAGTGTGCCAGATGGATTTTGTTTTTCAAAAGAAGCCCCAGTCTGGATTTTTACGTGAAACACGCCACTTTCTAAAACGTATCCGTAGGGTTCATCCAGCGTGTGGGCCCCCAGTTTGAGAACCCTTCTTCAGCCTTTCTGATCCTCAGTTTCCACATCTGTAAGAAGGCATTGAATGTGATCGTGTGTGAATCACTGGCATAATCCCTGCACTTGCGGATGCCCACGGAATGTTTGCTCCCTTCTCTTCCCCACTGTTAGATGAGCTGTTGGAATTTATAACCCCCATCTGTCTCTTTGTAGAGATTGGAAAAGTTGTGCCGCAGCATCCTGAGCAGCATGGATGCTGAGAACGAACCTAAGGTGAGTGGGACGGGAGCTGGAAGGTCTCCCACAAGCTCTTAACGGCCAGCGCATCGGGCTCTCAAAGTTCCTGTCGCATGTTAGGACTAATTTACACACATAAGCAAGTTAGTAATAGGTGGGAAGCATTAACACCGTGCAGATGGTTCCTTAGTTTTCTGATCTAGGAGGCTGCGTCTGCTGTTGCCTCTTACACGGGACGGTAAATTCCCTTACTAGGCTGTTTTATCTTTGGACTCAGTAATAAGCCTTGTTTGCTGGGTATTCATCCTTTCGTCCCACTGCCTATCTGGCGCTAGACCTAGCTAATAAGCCCAGTTCCAATAGTTAGGGCACATGCAGTGTGCTCTACCTGCCCATGACATTCTTCTTTTTCCCACTGTAGGTGTGGTATGTGTCCCTGGCTCTTTCTAAGGATCTCACCTTCCTGTGGATTAAACAGATCAAGGCCATTCTGTGGTATTGCTGTGAGTTTCTTGAGCAGCTCAAGGTAAAAAAAAAATACATGTCTTTCTCACCTGGGGCCTTTAGTCTGTATTTTCAGAGTCTCTGTCATTCCCTCGTACACCTTTGGAGATCTATCAGTCAGTCTAGTAAAGAGCCCCTGTTCTGAGAGAGAGGAAGTTGGATGCTGTTTTCAGCACGAGCCTGTCGTTGGTGTGCGGTGTGTTGACCACGGACTGCACCGGCCACAGCCTCCATGCCAGGGAATCTGTCGTCTTCCTTCCCATTTATTTGATGTAATGAATACTTTATGGTCGGTACTAGTCAGGCCTCTCGTTACACACACAGAAACCCAGCGTGAGCACAGCTAGTCACACATACAGGCTAAGCAAGAACGAGAACACTTTGCTATAGACTATGTTCTGTGACATGGCATCTGGGGACGACTAGAGGCGGGGGCTTCTCGATTCTTCCTCATTCTTTTCTGTCACGTCTGTTCCCTTTTGGGGTCATCTTGTCCTTCCCTGCTGTAATCTTGGCAGCCAACAGTTCTGACCTCACATTCTTAGTCTGTCTTGACAAAAGAGAAAAGGGAAATCTCTCCCCCCTTTAATTCCAAAATCCAGGAGAGTTCTTAAATGCCCAATGGAACCCTGGGCTCATCTCTGAACCATCACAGTGGCGAGAGGGGTGTGATCCTGACACTGGTCCAGCCTGGTCCTGTGCCCACCCTGCGTTCTGAGAAGACGGACAAAGGCGTGAGCAGACACAAACGGCAGCCACTTCCACTTTGCACATAGGGAGGGACACGTTTCGGGGACAGAGGCTTGGCAAGGACTGGAGGGAACAGCTGAGTGATGGAGCAAATGACCCCAGAGCCCCCAGCAATGTACTCCCAGCCATTCCTCTTGGGGCATTCATGAGTGGCTCTTGGCCACGACCCAGCCAAGGCAGCAAGCCAGTGACAAGCCACGCCTGACTTGTCAGGTGAGGGTTATGGCTCAGAGCAGTGGTTCTTACACCTGTGCCTTGGAGCCCTGGGATTCTACCAAAGTGCTTTAGGGCCAAACGGACAGGTTGTTCCCCTACTTTAACTGGAGCCAGACTGGTCCTCTTTTATTTGCTTTTTGTATCTGTATTCCACAAGAGATTTCTCTTTGAGAAGAGGCGCTTCTATTTTGAAAAAATAAAAAAATTTATGTGAAGAAACAGACCTTAGGAGAAAAGACCATTGGATCTGGAACAAGGAATATCTGAAATTTAGTCTTAATTTTGCTGCCGATTTCTCATGAGACCTTGAACAAGTCACTTCCCCTCTCCTGTTCTCTGTGAGCTTAGAGGTTTAAACTCAGTGGTCTCCAGGGTTCCTTCCAGGTGCACATGCTGTAGGGTCTGAGCCTAGAAAGCAGTCAGGCCTTTTGCCCGACTAACTCTTGCAAAACAATCATAATTGTAACATGAGCTATCATAATTATAACAAAAGCCAACATTACATGGAGTTATCTATGTGCCAGGTACTGTTCTTGGTGCTTTGTGTGCATTAATATGTTCCTCATGACAATCCTTTGAGGAAAGCAATGTTACTGTTCCTAGTCAACAGATGAAGAAACCAAGGCACAGAGAGGTTAAGAAACTGGCCCAAGATCACACAGCTAGTAAGTGATGAAGCCAGAAGTCTCAGCTCACAGTCCCTGTTATGCTCAATTGCATTTCTGCTTTGTTGGCTGCGGAGATCAGATACACAGACATATGTACATATAGTGTGCCAGCATTCGTCATCTTGTTTTCCAAGAATTCTCGATTCTCCATTTGCAGGAGTATTTGACTCCATGGTCAAGCACTAGTGTGCCAAAATTCTTGTCATTTAACTCCCAAAGTGATCATTCTCTGAGGAAAAAAAGAATGAAGAATTATATTCCTGACTCATTTATTCCAGTCTGAGTGCACTTAGGAACAGTTGGAAAATGGATGCTTCACTATCTGGACTCGGAGGACGACTGTGTTAATAAACTCTCTTTATTGTTTCCAGCCTGAAATCTTACAAGACTCCCGACTCATCACACTGTACCTCACGATGCTTGTCACCTTCACAGACACTTCAACATGGAAAATTCTCCGGGGAAAAGGTCTGTGGGACTTGTCTCAAAATCTTCCCTAACTGGCATTTCTGTAGAGAGCTTGGGGGACCTTCACTTCTTTCTTTTCTTTTTTTTTTTTTTTTTTTTGGGATGGAGCTCTTGTTGCCTGGGCTAGAGTGCAGTGGTGTGTCATTGTAGCTTGCTGCAACCTCAATCTCCTGGGCTCAAGCTATCCATCCTCCTGCCTAAGCCTCCTGAGTAGTTGGCACTACAGGCCCGCACCACCACGCCCAGCTAATTTTTTTTTATTTTTAGTAGAGACAGGTTCTCTTGCTCAAGCTGGTTTTGAACTCCTGAGCTCAAGCAATCCTCCCACCTCGGCCTCCCAGAGTGCTAGGATTACAGACGTGAGCCATAGCACCTGGCCGCCTTTTCTCCTTTGTAAAAAGCATTTTGCCGCCACAAACCTCAGGGAAGGCCCTGAGACCAGACAGATGAAGATGCCTTTGGCGCTTCCGGTCAGATTGCATTGTAGTGTCCAGAATACGTTCAGTATCGCGTGTTACGCTTTCCCCTTCTTTGAATCTATGTTTAAAGACATGGTTCTGCTCTCTATTTTTTGTAACTCCCAGAGTGCCTCAGCCTCTAAGTGATAACATTCACTTAGGCCATGTCATTTCATTAGGAAAAATCATTAGGTAGCAAATAATTCTATTTAGCCCATAACATTTGCATCGTAAAGCTGCCTCCTTCCCTGCAAAGCGTCCTTAGCCTTATGTGTTTCATACAATCATTTCATTCATACGTTCAACAAATAGCAACTGTGCCAGGCACAGCGCTCGGCACCGGAGATACAGTGATGAGCAAAACAGAGTGGTCACCGCCCTCCAGCGACTCTAGACGCTCCCGTCCTCACAGAACTTACAGTCTTCTGGGGAAACAAACATTAGATAGAAGTCACTCGTGTATATGTTAATATAAAATGACGTTAATATGGTCAATGGTCAGAAGGAAGAATACAGGAGAAATGTTACAGTTCAGTGGGATGGGGGAGGCTTTGCTAGGCCTAGGGCTGAGGCTTCCCTGAAGAAGGGATGTCTGAGCTAAGAGCTAGGGAGAGAGTTGCAGTTCCCAGAGCGAAGAGGAAGGAAGAAACTGTGAAAGCAGAGGAAACTGCATGTGCCAAGGCACCAGGTCAGTGAGAAAGGTTTATTTTAGGATTATTCTGGACTCTGAAAGTTGTTCTGGAAGCTCACGGCCCAGCGGGGAGAGGAGGCAACCACAGGGAGCAGAAAGTTCCAGGCCCTAGGAGGGAATTAGAAAGGTGCTGCAGGAGCTAGAGGCCAGGGGGACGGGAGGACCCATCACCCAAGAGACAGCACTTGAGCCAGGCCTTCCAGGAGAGACAGAATTCCAGATATGCAGAACCTCCCGGTGCTCGGGTTCTAGACCTCAGGGAAAAGGAAGGCCAGACAGGGAGTATCTCATTTCCTTGCTGCCTTGGGCCTGAGATGTCATTTTCTGTCCCACATGAACAGGTCACATGATGGCAAGAAATTTTTTTCTCAAACTCTTTTCTTCATTTAGGTGAGAGTCTTCGACCAGCCATGAACCACATTTGTGCAAACATCATGGGACATCTCAACCAGCGTGGATTTTATTCTGTGATGCAGGTCCGTGACCCCATTCCCCAGCGTGTGACCTCCCCACTCTCCAACACCTGAACTTGGACTTTTGCATGTGGTTTCGGCATATCTGGTGACCCCCTCCCTGAAACGCTTTTCCCAGGAAGCGTTTGATCTCAGTGTGTTCTCCTTCCTCCCCGTGGCTGGGGTCAGTTATGGATCAGGTAAAGGAAGACAGTGGCTCTGGGATCTCTTTAACGCTCTACATTTTTGACTGCAAGGGTAATCTAGTGTCTTGAAATTGAAACTGGAGGAGGAGGCCTCAGGGCTTGTTCCCTCAGGTTCCTTCTTGGCCAGTGTTCTAGCTCTGTGTCTTAAAACAGCCTCTGTCCATTCTGTATCTTATCGCGGGAATTGTCAGAAGCCTAATTGCTATTTAAAAGTGCAGTCGTGCCACATGATGACATTTCGGTCAATGACGGACCACGTATGCAATGGTGGTCCCTTAAGATTATCATACCATATTTTTACTGTACCTTTTCTCTGTTTAGATATGTTTAGGCACACAAATACTTCCCGTTGCATTATAATTGCATACAGTATTCGGTGCAGTAACATGCTGTACAGGTTTTTAGCTTAGCAATGGGTCATACCATGTAGCCTAGGTGTGTTGTAGGCTATACCATCGAGGTTTGTGTAGGACACTCCGTGAGGTTTGCTCAATGACAAAAATCGCCTATCAATGCATTTCTCAGAACATACCCCTGCTGTTCAGTGATACAGGACTGTGGAATTCTTGAATTCGAGAAGTAATTTTTTTTTTTTTTTGCAAGCAAGCAAAGTGCCAAAGTACATTCCAGAGAAGGAATGGGTCAAGCCCCAGAGTGAAGGAGGCTGAGAAGTGATCTTGATTTAGCTCATCTTTCTGCCTGGCACTGAGGGGCTGCTTTCTGATTGGGTTTCATTTTCCCCTCACAACCACCTTGTGGGGTGGTGCCGTGGCAAAAGGTGGTATCATCAACAGTCGATCTCAGCAGAGGGAGCGTCTACTTGACACTGTCACTGACCCGCTTCTGAAATAATATGGTAGCTTGAAATTTTAAGTTCTTTTTATTAACTATTAATTTTTTTACTAATAACTTTATTATTTAAAAATTTTAACATAATATTTAACACAGGGAAAGAATGGTAGGATGAACCTCCATACCCAATACTTCTTGCCCCTTCCTTTTTTAAAAACATTCCAATACAATTTTTTACCTAAAGCACTCATTTTACTTTTTTTGCTTCTTTTTTATGTACAAACGAATGTAAAGTTGGTGTCGTCCCTGACCAGTTAAAATGTTCTTTTCAGGTATTGTTGACCCGCGGCCTGGCAAGACCCCGTCCTTGTCTGTCCAAAGGCACTTTAACGGCAGCCTTTTCCCTGGCATTGCGGTAAGAACCCACAGCTGAGGTATTGGCATGTTTCTGAGTGCTTCCTATTCTTGGTTTTCTTTTCTCTTTTGTTGGCATCAGGTATGGACCTGCCCGCTTTGTCAGAATTTACAGGAAGTATTGTTCTTAGCGAAAGTGACACATCCGTGACAGCTCCAACTTCTTCTTAGTCCTCAGTCTGTAACCTTGAATATTTTTGCAGTGTGATCTGTGGGATGACACTGTTTAAAAGGAATTACTTTCATTCTGCCAGTGGCCAAGATGCAATCATTTTTCCTTTAGAGGTTTTAATTGATAAAATAAAGGACACTTAAGAGCTGGAGGAGGCCCAGCAAAGGGTCGGGTAAAAGGATTAAGGAAATAGTGTTATAAACACAGGTGTAAAATGTTAGAATTTGGAGGCTTCCAGAGGATGTGATATTTGCCTTCACTCAGTCATTTGGAGAAATAAAGTACATAAGAAGCTAAATATTTCCTTATAGAAATTGTACCCGTAATTCTGAGAACTGCCAAATATAAAAAACTGTGCTCGTTAATGGGTCCAGAACATTCTTAAAACTGTTGAGGGGAACACTGACCTGGGGAGATGTTAGTAAGAGCTCCTAGAAGAGAGGGTGTCATGGTCAAACCAGCTTGGTAAAAGCTGCCTGCTCTGCCCTCTTCTGCTAATCCACCACACACTTTAGGGCTGAAAGCTCTGAGAAGTCCTGCAGTGGTAACAAGACCCCTGGGTTTGTTTAACCCGATGTTGGTCTAAACATATCTGACAGTGGAATATCTGCCTTGTTTTTAGATGGTGGAGCATGTCTCTTAGTAGTCCATGGAACCATTTTCCGTGGAACACCTGTTCAGAAGATGATGGTCTAGAGCATGGTTTGGCAAACTTTCTGTAAAGGGCCAGATAATAAACATTTTCAGCTCTGTGGCCCATAGAGCCTTTCTCACAACTGCTCTGCCATTGCGCCCTGAAAGCAGTCATAGACGGCACATAAACAAGTGAGCACGGCTGTGTTCCAGTAAAACTGTATTTACAAAAATAGGCAGTGGACCAAATTTGGGCCCCTGGTCTAGACTGTGCTTTCAAATAACCGCTAGCCACAGTTGTTAACACAGGCACTGATATTTTGAGCATTTCAGTCTTACAAAATGCTCTTGTCCCAAAATGGTACTCTTAGAAGTAAAAGTTTATAATATGAATTCTGATAGCCTAAATACCAGTACCACAGCTGCTCATTGGTATTGAAGCACATCAGCTGGGAGAAATCATTTTTCCGCTGTAAGTTGTTCTCATGATCTTGTTTTCCCTGCATGGCTTCTGATTTTTTTAAATAACGTCTTTATCGAAGTATAAGTAACATCTGTACATTTCAGTCATTTAATGTGTACGGTTCAGTGGTGTTTAGTGTATCCAGAGTTGTGCAGCCATCACCACTATCTAATTCCAGAACATTTTCATCACCCCAAAAAGAAACTCTGTACCTATGAGCAATCATTCTGCTTTCCCCTCTCCACAAAACCCCTGGCAATAACTGATCTACTTTCTATCTCTTTGGATTTTCCTTTTCTGGACATTTCACCTAAATGGAATCATGTAATATGTGATTTTTTTGATACTGGCTTTTTGCACTTTGCACAACGTGTTCATGGTCCATGCATGTTGTAGCATGAATCAGTACTTCATTCTTTTTGTGGCCAAATAATATTCCATCATATGGATATACCACATTTGAGTCGTTTCTACTTTTTGAGCATTACGAATAGTGCCACTATGATCATTTATGTACAAGTTATGGTGTGAACATATGTTTTCATTTCTCTTGGGTATATTCCTAGGAGTAGAATTGTTGGGCCATGTGGCATCTCTAACTTTTTGAAGAATTGCCAAAGTATTTCCCAAAGTGCCTGCGCCATTTTATATTCCCACCAGTAGTGTATTTCTAATTTCTCTGCATCCTTGCCAACACTTGTTAAGTCTTTTTGATTATAGCCATTCTAGTGGGTGTGAAGGGGTATCTTGCTGTCATTTTTGATTTGTAATTCTCTGGTGGCTAATAATGTTGACCATATTCTCATGTGTTTATTAACCATTTGTCTATCTTCTCTGGAGAAATGTCTATTTAGATCCTTTGCCCATTTTTTGATTGGGTTCTTTGTGTTTGATTATTGAGTTGTATGAGTTCTTTGCATGTTCTGGATACAAGTCCCTCATTGGATATACAAGTTGCAAATATTTCCTCCCATTCTGTGAGTTGTCTTTTCGCTTTCTCGATGGTGTCTTTTGAATCACAAAGGTTTTTAATTTTGATGAAGTACAACTTACCTGTTTTTCCTTTTGTCATTTGTGCTTTTAGTGTAATAGCTAAGAAATCATTGCCTGACCTAAGGTCACAGATATTTGCTGTGTTTTCTTCTGAGAATTTTGTGGTTTTAGTTAGAAAGCTAGCATTTAGGTCTGTGCTCCATTTTGAGTTAATTTTTGTGTTTGGCGTGAGATAGAGGTCATTATCTTATTTTAATGTTTATCTTTTCCTGATTATGGAAGTAATGCATGCCTATTATAGAAAACCTAGATAAAGTAGAAAAGTATAAGGAAGAAGAAAATTTATCAGAGATACATTTGAGTGATTGCCAAACTATTTTCCAAAGCGCCTGCACCATTTCACAGTGGTGTACAGATGTATCTCAGTGATATATTGTTAACATTTTTTAATGTCTTCCCAGTCTTTTTTGAAATTTATATAGCTGGGTGCAGTGGCTCACACCTATAATCCCAGCACTTTGGGAGACCACGAGTTTGAGACCATGCTGGGCAACATTGTGAGACCTTTGTCTCCACAAAAAAATTTTTAAAAATTAGACGGTCGTGGTGGCATGTGCCTATAGTCCTAGCTGCTCAGGAGCCTAAGGCAGCAGTATTACTTGAGCCCAGGAGTTTCAGGCTGCAGTGAGCTATGATTGTGCCATGGCATCCCAGCCTGGGTGACCCTGTCCCAAAAAAAAAAAAAAAAATTGTACATATTTATGTTCATGTATATATTTTTAAATGTTAATATCATACTATATACATCTTTAGATAGACTGCTTAGTTAAAATATGAGCTATTGGTCAGTTACCACAGAGCGAACATACCTGGGTAACACCACCCAATAGAGAAATCGATCATACCAGTACTCCAGAAGCCCCGTTTTTCCTCTCTCCCCATCACAAGCCCCTTCCTCCTCTCCGAATCATATGGTTTTTTATTCTGCCTTTTTTTTAAGTGGATCACAGCATGAGCATTTTCTCATGTCAATGAAACTTCAGAACTGATTTTTCACAGATGCACAGCCCTGCATCCTATGACTGTACCGTCATTGACTTAACTATTTCCCTATGGTGTGTCCCCATTTTCAGCCTTTAGTTTTCCTGGAAGTCTTGTGAAGCATAATTTCTCAGGATTTGAGAGTATTGGTAGGGTCGTTCTTTTGTTCCGGGTGCACACGAAGCCCTGTCTGAATAAGCTCCTCTGTCCGTGTCTAGCCCTGTGATTGCTGCACAATTTTCAGACAATCTGATCCGGCCGTTCCTCCTCCACGTCGTGTCTGTTCCTGCTCTTGTGACTCACCTCAGCACAGTGACCCCCGAGGTAAGTAGGGTTCCGTGAGTTCCCTCCAAAACCACCAATTCTGTTTTTGCTTTTCTTTTATAGAAATTAGAAAGTAAAATGTTTTCTCTGCTAATTCCCACCCCTTCTCCTGATTTTTCTTCTGAACAAGTTAGTAGCCCAAAGAAGCAGGTCCATCTTTGTCCGTTTTCTTCCTGGGGATTGGCAGCGTGTTCTGCATCAGCAGGTGGGGGTCATCTGCAGGTGACCAAGTTCACACTGTGGTGGGAAACTCTTCCCGTCCGTTTCTGCTTTAACAGTGTGCAATTGTTTGCAGCGCCTCGCTATTTTAGAATCTCACGATATACTTCGTAAATTCATCATGTTTTTAAGAGACGAAGACCGATGCCGTGACATCTGCGAAAGCTTAGAAGGATGCCACACGCTTTGTCTCATGGGTGAGTATCCCCGGCTGGACTGTGACTGCGTCCGGGCCGTCAGGGAAGACCCGAGTGTTTTGCTTTTCACTCTGCTACAGATCGTGAATCGTTTTGAGTTACAACTGGAAGTGCTTACATTAAAAAAAAAAGCATCCAAGGAGTTAAAATAGACATGTAAATTAAAAACCACATTGCAAATATACCAGGCTGGCAAGCTAGTTAAGTGACTATAAATGACACTGGATGTCAGCCCTTAGCTTCCTGGCAGCCTAGGAAAAAAATGAAAGAGTTGCCTGGATAATTCTCAAGAGAGAAGGGAGGGAGTAGTTGGGAGGGGCTCAGAGCAGAGCAGCGCCTGCCTCGCCTGTTGTATAGTGTTTTATTGTAGGTGAAGAGAAGGTTTGCGGACACTGCATTTGGAAACAGTGGAGGCACGTAATTCTCATTGCCTAATGGGAAGAAATTTATTTTAGATAGAAAAAGCTTCTTGGGGCTACATTTTAAGAGGAGTTTATGGTAAGAGTCTTCACACAGAGGATATTAAGTAATGTTGGTGAACACTGAATAACAGTGATTTCCCAGGACATTCAGATATTCTTCAAAAGGTCATTTCTTATGTTGACCCTTGATTTTTTTTTTTTTTTTTTTTGAGACTGATTTTTGCTCTGTTGCCAGGGCTGGAGTGCCGTGGCGTCTGCCTAGCTCACAGCAACCTCAAACCCCCGGGCTCAAGCGATCCTGCTGCCTCAGCCTCCCTAGTAGCTGGGACTACAGGCATGCGCCACCACATCTGGCTAATTTTTTTCTATTTTTAGTTGCCCAGCTAATTTCTTTCCATTTTTAGTAGAGATGGAGTCTCACTCTTGCTGAGGCTGGTCTTGAACTCCTGACCTCAAGTGATCTTCCCGCACTGGCTTCCCAGAGTGCTAGGATTGATTACAGGCATGAGCCACCACACCTGGCCGACCCTTGATTTTTAAATATCAACATAATAACTAAATGTCACATACCTCTGTGTGCCTGACATTTGACGTGTTAATTCGTATAATCCTCACATGAGAGTGGGGACCAGTATGCCAATCTTATAGATGAGGAAACAAATTTGAGAGGTGGGTTGAGGACCATGGTGCAGCTTGTCTGTGGCAGAACCAGAATTTGAAAGTCAGGTCAGCCTGTTTCTTACCTTGCACCACATGGCAGCTTCCAGCCCCAAAGGTGCATATGGAATTTCTTCCTGCACGTACAACGTGGCCGCCTGAGCTCCAGGCAGAGAGCAGGGCTGGGAGGGGCCAAAGCGTGTCTATCTGGGCCCATCACACTCGGCCTTCTCTCCTTGTAGGCAACCTCCTGCACTTGGGCTCCCTCAGCCCCAGAGTGTTAGAGGAAGAGATGGACGGGTTTGTGAGTTTGCTCACCCAGATGCTGTGCTACTGTCAAAAGTATGTGTCCCAGAAGAAGTCCAACCTGACCCACTGGCACCCTGTCCTCGGCTGGTTCTCCCAATCCGTGGATTATGGGTGAGTCCTGGGGGCAAGTCACTCTCTTTCCTGACGCCTCCCGCCTCTCTCCTCACTGTCTCCCCCTTCCTTCTTTCTTTCTTTTTCCTGCTTCTGTTATTTTGTTTCTTATCGCAAAAATAATGTGTTCATTGTGTAAAATATAGGCCAAAAGAAAATAAAAACCAGCCCATAATCCTCCTGCCCAAAGATAAGCTGAGTAGACATCCTTTTAGTCTTTTTCTATATAAGATATCAATTATTTTTTACAAAATTGAAATCATATTATTTCGTATTTTCTTTCCATTAAATTGTGAGCCTTGTCTATCGGTATTTTTTCTTCGTTGCTTTCACTTTTATTGATGGACTAGGCTGCCTTGTTCAGAGATGCCAAAACAAGACAAAAGAGTCAAAGGGAATAGAAGTCACCCCAGCTCCTTTTCAGGAGGTGGAGCACAGATTAAGAAAATTTTGATGAAGTATCAAAACCACGAGAAACACTAGACTGGAAGAAGAGTTCAAGCAAGGCAGCGACGCAGATTCGAAATGGGCACCCGGGGCTGAGATGACGTGGCCTCTGGACTTAAGGCAGTCGCGGTGCCCAGCTGTTTTCTCGCTCAGATATCTGCCTGGCCGGTACCTCAAGGCAGAAAACTGAAAGCCAGGGAAGGAAATCCCTGAACTCGTTCCCTTTTCCTTTGTATCTGAGTGACATCTTTGGGTCCTCGCCAATTAAAAGACACATTGCTAGAGGATGAGCCGCCCAGCGTGACGCCCTAGCCTGAAGAGGATGGGGTGCTCTGGGAGGCAGGGGGAAGCAAAAAGCACCTGAGCGGACAGCCCAGGCTCAGCCCCCCTGCCTCTTCTTCAGGGGACTTTGGACAACTCGCCTCACCTCGCTTTCCTCGTCTGAAGCGTGGGGATAGTCTTCCTCGTCCTCTGGCAGGGTTGCCTTGAAGGACGAAACGAGACGATGCACGTAGAGGGCCTGGGGGAGGCCTGGCCATGCTCAGTGGTGGTGACCATTAGCGCTGTGAAGATTGCCGTGGGTTCCAGTGTAGGGTCTTGAGCGGGAAGGGCACGACGGCAGATTTCAAGAGCGTGGGTGGTGCTGGGGCACAGTGTGGAGTGGAGAGAGGACCCCCCCCCGCCCCGAGACAAGGAAACACTGAGGGAGCTGTCGAGCCGTCTAGATGTGGGGGCCACACCTGCAGGCCAGCTGTGAGAAAGAAGGCACGAGGTGGCTTTTGTCGACTAGGTGACACCTGGTGTCTCTGAGAAGACTGTTACGGGAGGGGGCGCTACGCCTGGGGACCTGGGAGAGCAGGAACACTGTGGGCAGACAAGATAAAGAGTCTGTGCCTTCAATATACCAGACCCTCAGCGACAATTTGTTGGTTCCACCTTTTTTTTTTTTTTTTTTAATCATCTTTGCCACGTTGAGAGGCAGGCCCTGGCCGCACCTCCAAGGGAAGGGTCCGTTAGGAGCTGGGTGGGCTGTCCCTGGCCCTGCTTCGGGTGGGAACTGACAGCCTGGTCTCCTCCGCTCTCTCCTAGCCTTAACGAGTCGATGCACTTGATCACCAGACAGCTGCAGTTTCTGTGGGGGGTGCCTCTCATCCGGATCTTCTTCAGCGACATCCTGAGCAAGAAGCTCCTGGAGAACCAGGAGCCAGCCCTCGTGCCCCCACCGTCCCCGCAGAACGTGCTTCCGGTGAAGAGTGAGTGGCCGGAGCAGGCCTGGCCCCGGGAGTCTGCTTGGCTGAAGTACAGCTCCCGGCCCTCCCCGCGCGGATGTTCCTCGCTGTGGGACGCTCTAACTTCTTCCACAAAGATTCTGAGGCTGCTTAGAAAAGTTCGCATTCAGCAAAACAGTGACAGCAAACCCACAGGAATAGCACACAGGGACCGGGGAAATACAAATAGGTGAACAAAATCGAGATCACGTGTACAGAAGAACGTCCACAGAGGGTCACCATGGCCGTCTCTGAAGTTCAGTTTGGCTGTGAACTTTCTAGGAGCCAAAATGAAAAGGGATTTTTGGGCCCTTTTTTTCTTCTCAGTCCTTCGGGGAAGTAGAACTTTTCTGAGTTCTCAATCTTAAACGGGGGGCTCGTTGGCAAAGGGCTACACCGTCAGCAGCATCCCTGTTGCGGGAGCAGTGATGGGTTCCACGGAAAGGTTCTTGCCCACTCGGATAAAAGTTAAGGAAATGCCACTAACACAATTCAGTAGAGTTACCTGCCCATGGCAGATTTTCGGTTTTGGGGTGGCTTTTCTTCTGCTACTCAGTGAATTGCAAAACTCTGTCTCATGGTTAGCAGTGAGGAAAGGCTGAACAAATGTAAATTCAGCAGGATATAAATGGGAAGGTTTAAAACAGACATAGAATACCCTTCAAAACCAAGTATCGGTATTTGAGGTTGTCATGCCTTACTTCCCTCTAAAAGCAGAGAAAATGGAGACTCAACCAGCGCCCCTACCTTTGTGCCCCCTCCTAATGTAGTCTTTTGAACTTTTACCTTTGTGGGATCTGAAATCAGGTGATAGAGTACAGGAATCCTATGTAAGATTTGACTATGCCCGGCTTGTTCTGAGAAATTTTGGGATGTTGTGAAGAGGTCTTTGAATCACACCTAAAAACCTATTGTTAATGTTTTTCTGATTTATCCGAAAGAAACTCTTGAGTCAGAGCAGCCGCCCCACTGTTTGGCCCTGGCTGTAAATCTGGAACTGTATGGAAACGCTTTTCCCCTTCCAGGGTGGCATCTGGCATATGGCTGAACTTCTGCTCACATTTCTGCTTTTCTCCATGCCAGATCTCCTAAAACGCGCGTTTCAAAAGTCTACATCAGTCCGGAATATTCTCAGGCCCGTCGGGGGCAAACGCGTTGACTCTGCAGAAGTCCAGAAGGTCTGCAACATCTGTGTTCTCTACCAGACCTCGCTGACCACGCTGACCCAGATCCGGCTCCAGATCCTCACAGGTTCGCAGTCCTGGGGCGTCATCTTCTATCTTTCAAATTGGGCAGACCATTGTCTTTAAAAAAGTTGATACTTTGGCTCACGCCTGTAATCCTAGCATTCCTGGAGGCCAACGCGGGTGGATCGTTTGAGCTCAGGAGTTCGAGACCAGCCTGAGCAAGAGCGAGACCCCGTCTCTACTAAAATTAGAAAGAAATTAATTGGACAACTAAAAATATATATAGAAAAAATTAGCCAGGCATGGTGGCACGTGCCTGTAGTCCCAGCTACTTGGGAGGCTGAGGCAGAAGGATTGCTTGAGCCCAGGAGTTCAGGTTGCTGTGAGTTAGGCTGACGCCACGGCACTCTAGCCCAGGCAACAGAGTGAGACAGAGTTGATACTTGTTTTTTCTGGCTTCCTTGACTCAGAAAACAGATTTTGAGGAAGGATGTATTTGAGCTGTTCTTCTTAGAGATTGGTACACCTCGGTTAAATAGTTCAAGTTAACCTCAGTCGTAGTACTTCCATGTTGTTGCTCTTACCCAATTATGAAATACATACTTTTTTTTTTTTTTTGAGACAGAGTCTCACTGTGTTGCCCGGGCTAGAGTGCCGTGGCGTCATCTTAGCTCACAGCAACCTCAAACTCCTGGGCTCAAGCAATCCTCTTGCCTCAGCCTCCCGAGTAGCTGGGACTATAGGCATGCGCCACCATGCCCGCCTAGTTTTTTCTATATATTTTTAGTTGCCCAATTAATTTTTTTCTATCTTTAGTAGAGACAGGGTCTTGCTCTTGCTCAGGCTGGTTTCGAACTCCTGAGCTCAAACAATCTGCCCGCCTCGGCCTCCCAGAGAGCTAGGATTACAGGCATGAGCCACCGTGCCCAGCCACAATGTACTTTTAAAAAGTTATTTTTTCTGAATAGAAAACTAGAAAAGGCTGGGTGTGGTGGCTCACACCTGTAATCTTAGCACTCTGGGAGGCTGAGGCAGAAGGATCGCTTGAGGTCAGGAGTTCGAGACCAGGGTGAGCAAGAGTGAGACCCCATCTCTATTAAAAATAGAAAAAAATAGCTGGGTGTGGTTGGTGCATGCCTGTAGTCCCAGCTACTCAGGAGGCTGAGGCAGGAGGATCACTTGAGCCCAGGGGTTTGAGGTTGCTGTGAGCTAGACTAACACCACAGCACTCTAACCACTGTGACAGAGCAAGACTGTCTTAAAAAAAAACATAAATTACATTGCTTCTCGCTTTCACACTTACATATCCATTCTTCAAATATTTATAGAGTACCATGTGCCAGGCAGTGAGGATACAGAAGGTGAACAAGACAGCCAAGGTCTCTGTTCTCACAGTGATTAATTCTAGGTTAGGGAGGCCAGCAATAAGCAGGTAAAATGGAGATTCAGTATAATGATGGGCTCTGTGAACCCGAGCATGATGAGAGACGATGTTGGCTTGGACTAGAGCAGAGTTTCTCAGATAAATCTTTGTTGCCGGTGGGGGCTGTCTCGTGCATCGCAGGATGTTTAGCAGCCCCCCCCATAGATGCGTCTTCTTACCCAGCTGCAACAGCCAGATGTGGCCAGATGCCCCCTGGGTGGCAAAGTCCCTCCCAGTTGAGAGTCACTGGCCTGGTGTAGCAGCGGTGGAGGTGGACGCGGGAGGACTTTGGGTGTGCTTTAGAGGAAGGGTCTCACTGGGAGAGTGGATTTGGGGGTGTGAGGACCAAAGGTTTCAAAGATGATACCAGGTTTTTGGCCCAAGCACCTCTGTGGATGGTGGCACCGTGTTCTTAGCTGGGGAACACCAGCTGGGGCGGGGCCCGTGGGGAATCTGTCGTGTCATGGCTGTGACAGTGTGAGGTGCCTGTGGGGCACGCAGGCAGAGGTGTCCAGCAGGCCTCTGAGGACACTCTGGGAGCATCAGCCGAGGGATGTAGCCTGTGTGTCTGAGTCCTTGTGGCCGTCAGGAAGCAGGCTTAGCATGTCCTCTGTGTCACCTTTGCTTCTCCAAGCTTCAATTTTTGTGCGATATTTCAGAGCATCTCTGCTATGGTCATTCACTGCATTCCCATGTTTAAAATAGGTAGAACAATAGTAGGTGAGAGGGAGCTTGGCTAAATGTGGCGAGCCTGCCAGATGGTTTAAGACAGGGTCAGCGAACTACTGCCTGTGAGCCAGATCCAGCCCACTCCTGATTTTTGTAAATAAACTTCTGTCGCTACACAGCCAAACGTGTTCTTTTATGTACTCTCTGTGGCTGCTTTTGTGTCCCAGTGGTAGCATCGAGTAGTTGTGACAGTATTCAATTAAATTTGACCTGCGAATGCCTCTGTACTTTGAGTCCTTATGTAAGGGACTGCAACCTAACTTAGTATATAAACTACCTGAAAGCCTGACTTAGGAGTGTTCCTTATTTTTGTTGCGAATAGCTGAGTCTCCGCCAGTCACAGCAGCACAGGCTGCTTTCTGATCATACCATGTTCAAACGAGGCAAATGCTAAGCTGTAGCCGATCCAGCTGTCTCTGCACCTCACTTCCGTCTTGTCCGCGAGTGCTGCCTGGCCAGGATGCTAACCAGAGCTCTCTGGACCTCCTCTGGCTCCGAGGGCTGCTGGAGTGGCGAATCATTTTTCCCTCAGTTAAACTCTGCTAAATTTAATTTAATTTATTTTAATGGCAGAGACCTCTGGCCCACGATGCATAAAAATATTTACTCTTTAGCCCTTTCCCTGATTGAAAACATGAATGTTAAGTCAGACAGTCCTGAGTTCTTTTCCTGAGTCTGACACTTTACAGGCTGTGTGATTTGGGGCCATTTATTTAACTTCTGTGCTTTAGTTTCCTCCCTTATAAAATGGAGATGACTTTGGGCTTCACAAGGCAGAACGGAGTCAAAGCGTGCACGGTACTCAGAAGGGTCTTGGGCACGGAGGAAGCACCGTTAAATGGTAGCTGTTATTATCTTTGTTGTTCTCATGCTTTTCTTGCTAATCCCACCTTCTTCTTGAGCACATTAAATGTTCACTCACAGGTGTAAGTGTTTTGTTTTCCCACTGGATAGGAGAAATAAGCGGCCAGACGGAGCCCCCACCTGAAGCTTGGGTTTTTCTGTCCTTTCCCAGGTCTCACTTACCTTGATGACCTGCTGCCCAAACTGTGGGCGTTTATCTGCGAGCTGGGGCCCCACGGAGGGTTGAGGCTCTTCCTGGAATGCCTGAACAACGACACCGAGGAGTCCAAGCAGCTCTTGGCCATGCTGATGCTGTTCTGCGACTGTTCCCGGCACCTCGTCACGTAGGTTGGCTGCTGTGGGGCTGAGTCCCTTTCCCAGAACTCAGAGAGACCAAATTGCAGTGTCAGTAAGGAAGTAGTTGCTGATGTGGTCACTGCATCATTTGGACCTGTGTGGAGGGACGTTGTAAGAATTAGATAAGGAAACATTCACGAGGTGGGTGGCACCCTGCAGGTATTCAGCAGTTGTCGGTTCCTGAATTTTCAAGGAAGCTGGGTCAGCACAGCCGAGTGTGGGCTCTGGGGTCTCCTGGAGACGGGTTGAAATCACAGCTCAGCCTTTTCCTTGCTGTGCTAGGTCGATTCCTGGGAACTTCCAGAGTCAGAGAGCCAGGGTGCAAACCCTCGCCGAGCCCCTCCTGAGTCACGTGGGCAAGGGATCGAGGGATTCAGCCCCTCCGAGACTCAGTTTCCCCTTCTGTAACTGGGAGTAACAACAGCACCTCCCTTTCGGGGATTAAAAGAGAAAATGCAAAGTGTCAGCCCAGTCCCTGGGACATAGGAAGAGCTCAGTACTTGCTGGCTGTTGCTATCATCAAGCCGACCCTGAGCACGGCACTTAACCTCTCTGGGTCTCAGTTTCCCCGTCAGAATGGAGATAATATTACCAGTCTGAGGGAGAGTAAATGAGAAAAGGAATGTACAGCGCCTGGCACAGAGTGGGAAATCAACCAAATGTTAGTCCCATGCAGTTCCTTTGTCTTTTAAGCTTACTTGTCTACTTGTGTATTTGGTATTCTTTTAATTTCACTTTTTCCCAAAAGGTTGTTGAAGAATTAATTATACGAGAGAGTGGACCTCAAGCAATTATGTTGAGGCTAGAAGGCATTAGCAGGAGGGGATCAGGGACATGCGGGTGGCAGACTGGGTGAGAAGCACAGAGGAAGGGGCTCACTGAGCCGCTGGGGTGGGAGCAGGAGTCTGGAGCTGCTGGTGACCGCTGGGTGAGGGGCAGCCAAGAGTGCGGCATGTTCTAGTGCGCGGAGGGGTTTTAGGAATTTTTCAGATATAGCCGTATCTTAAATGGTTCATGTATTCATATGCCCTTTCAAACCCATTCATTTGTTCACTCACAAATATTTATCACGTTCCTACCAAGTGTCACTAGTGTCTGTCCTAGACGTGAAAGAAGATTCCACAGTTTTTTTCAATAAACACACTCTCGGTCAAGATTCCTTGACATTCAGGCATGAACGGGGAAAGTGTCACAGTGAGAGCCTTATGAATAAGAAAAATATAGAGTAGAGCTGCTTTTCTTCTTAATTATGTTTTTTTAACTTTTTTACCACGGATCGTTTCAAATTCATACAAAGTACAAAGAATGATATTAATGTAACGAACTCTCACGTGCCCAGCACCAGCTTTAGCGGTCACCAACTCACAGCCAGTTTTGCTTCATCTAAGCTCCCACCTGCTGTCCTCGCCTAGATTTACTTTGAAGCAAATCCTAGATGACCTATCATTTTATCTGTAAATTTTACATGAAGTATCTCTAAAAGAGCCTATTAATCTTGTTTATGTTGTCTATTAAGCAGTACAGATCTCATTTTTTTTCTTAATGGGATGTTCTGAAGAATGTTCTGTCTGATTTAGGATCCTTGATGACATTGAGGTTTATGAAGAACAAATTTCATTCAAACTGGAAGAGCTGGTCACCATCTCCTCTTTTCTGAACTCCTTTGTGTTTAAGATGATCTGGGATGGAATCGTAGGTAAGGTAAAGGTGTCTGCCATCATTTGATTGATGCTGCTACACCCAGGGAGGCCAAGGAGTCTGTCGCATCAACTGATTCTTTGCTTTATTGTCTGCTCAAGTTAATAGAAGATACACATTTATTCACATCAGCGGAAGTCTCATTTCTTCACTCTCTGACCTCTTAAGACAGTAGAGTGGCGATAAAGTCTCACTCTCCCAGGCGTCCTTCACGATTTGCATGTATGTGTCAGGGAATATTAATGATGAGTAATTTTGCTCTGCGTCTCCTTTTGATTCTTCAAGTTGATTTCCATGAAGATAAAACCTGTGCCCGTTCACACTTCAAATGAGAGTCCCTCCTGAGGTGTTTGCAATCGTTGAGTACAAAGCTCCTTAGATTAAAAAGGTCCTTTGCGTGACATACTAGCAGGAGGCTGCCTGAGTGATGGTGTCTGAGAGGTCCTCAGCCCGCAGACACTTAGCACATACCCAGGGTGCCTCTCAATTCCTCTGGTTCCACAGGAAGTTCGGAGTGAGGGGGATCAAGGACTTGATGACGACGGAAGACGGCGGAAGACAAGCGCCGCCGTCCTCCCACCCCCTCTGCTTCAGACGCCGCTTCCTGAGTGTGACTCTCCTGTTTGTTTGCCCCCCAGAGACCGCCAAGGGCGAGACCTTGGAGCTCTTCCAGTCTGTGCACGGCTGGCTGATGGTGCTCTATGAGCGGGACTGCCGGCGACGCTTCGCCCCCGAGGACCACTGGCTGCGAAAGTGAGCGCCAGGGGTGGGGTGGGGGGCGGGGTCGCGGAAGGCCGGAGTCTGCCCCGTCACGCCGCCCACGGGGGAGTTGCCCGCATGCCCAGTGCTCGTGTGCTAGGGCGGAGGGGACTTTCTCCGTCGTCCTGTCCGTTTCTGTGTAAAGAGAGCTGCGCTTCCTGTGAAGCAGCCGTCAGGATGCTGCTGCGACCTGGCGGTCGCCTCTGTTGAGAGATGTTTACACCAAATACGATTAGAGCTAATTAATGGCGACAAAGCCAGATCACATTTAGCAGACGTTTCTTATCCAGGCCGGGAAGAGTAGGTCTCTCAGCTGAGCTGAGCAACAAAGTATAATAGTTAAATGGCAGTTTTTGTCGGCAGAATTATCAGGGTAAAAACTGCTTTTAGGTTTTTTGGAGACTGGGCTTGGGGAATCCTCCTGCAACAGCTAAGCAGAAGAGCATGTCAGCGTGTTGTCAGTGACATGTCAACTCTCATGCAACTGTCGAAGCTGTGACATTAGAGCAGGGGCTGGCAGACTCTCCCTGTTAAAGGGCCAGATGGTTTTGGGCTTTGCAGAGCAGACAGTGTCTGTGGCGACTGCTCGGCTCTGCGTCTGTAGTGCAGGCACAGTCGTGAGACACAGATACGCACACAAGTATGAATGCGTACGGTTGTGTTCTAGTCAAACTTTACAGAAACAGGCAGCAGGTTGCATTTGGCCCACACACTATAGTTTGCCAGCCCTGCACTAGAACATGGTTTTCTTGTTTTAATTATCCCAAACCCGTGTCTTTCTTCCTAAGGGATCTCAAACCTAGCGTGCTCTTCCAAGAACTCGACAAGGACAGAAAACGGGCGCAGTTGATCCTGCAGTATATCCCGCACGTCATTCCTCACAAAAACGTGAGTTGCACTCAGGGCTGCTGGTGGGTGTTTCTGTTCCAGCACGTGGTTCCTGACTCCCCATCTTTACTGTAGCCACTGGAAAGGACAACATGAGATCATTCGTTCAGCAGACGGACACGGAGTTTGCTCTCACTCTGCAGCAGGAGTTACGCTAGCACTGGGGCTACAGGTCTGGGGAAAACGACGCGAGCTGGCGGTCCTGGTGGCGTGGGATGGGTGCTGTGGAGGCCCAGGCGTGGGGCCCTGACCCAGCTAGAGTGAGGGGAGGGCTCCGCAGGCACAAGAGGACAGTGCCTGAGCGAGAGAGAACGAGAGAGAACGAGTGCTCCTACAGAGCCAGACATACAGCTAGAGGGAGCGTAAGGATGGCGTCGAGAAAGGAAGCGAGGAGGTTTGTAGGA
Source organism: Avahi laniger (assembly GCA_963575035.1). Lineage (NCBI taxonomy): Eukaryota > Metazoa > Chordata > Mammalia > Primates > Indriidae > Avahi > Avahi laniger. The sequence goes on along the minus strand of CAUYSK010124277.1, from coordinate 25,877 downwards.
AGTGGGGCCAGAAGGGCCTTAGAAACCAAGGCTGGGAGCCTGGACTTTATCCAAAGCCACTAGAGGGTTCCAGGCTTCGGAGGCACCTGGTCGGAGCTGGACTTTAGGAAGAGCCCCTGGCTATAGCATGGAGGACTGGCTGGAGGCGGAGGGCCTGGACTGGTGGGGCCGTGGGAGTAGAAAGGTGACCCAGTCGAGATTTTTAGGGAGGTAGAACCTAAAGGCCTGGAGCTCAGGAGAAGAGGATAGATTGTACGTGGGGATAGCACCCACATCTCGAGGGCGTGGGTGAGGCGGTCAGGGAAACGGACGGAGGGAGAAGTCCAGCAGCCCTGCAGGACCCGTCACTCAAAGGGCCTGTACCAGGAGAGGAGGAGGAATCAGGAAGGAGGTAGACCAGGACGCATGACGTCACATCCCCAGGGGACGTGAGGGACTCGGGAAGGGCCAGGTGCTGTGGCAGGAGGACATGTGGGAAAGCTTCGCTCACAACCCTGGTGGGCGGCAGGCGCTCCAGAAATTTCCGTCAGATGCCGTGACAACACTGTGATCCTCTGAGAAGAGCTTCCTGAGAGTCTAGATCATGCCCTTTCCTTTTTTTCCCATTCTATTTTCTTTTCTTTCTTGGTTTTTGTTTTTGGGGGTTTTTTGGTTGGTTTGTTTTTTAAAAAACAGTCATATTTTTAGGAAAGAGCATAAATTACATTTTTGTAAATTAAATCTCACTTTTCAGATCTGCTTAATCCTCACTGCCCTCCAATGTTGTTTTGACCTTGACTTTGATCCTTACGGTAGCCGTTCTTACCCCTCAAGCAGTGACGCGGCTATGTAAACCCTTATTGCCCCTGACAGAGTCTCAGCAACGAAGGCACCCCGGGGAGACTACCTGGGCAAATGTGCCTTCCTGGAGGGAGCCCCTAGTGCGGTACCCCAACCTCGCTTCATATGGAAACGGCTTGGCAGAGCAGGCTGTTCTGTGGCTTTACTCTTCCAAATGATGGAACATTCTTCCTCATCTCAAGCTGATCTGCTTCTATGTACCGCTACCCTTTGGTCCTCGAACAGCCCCTGAAAGTGGTGTCTCTAATCCGTGAGATAAATCTTCTGAGACCTGCAGTCGGCGCCCGTTGGCCTTCTGAGTCTCCTGGTTTCCAAGCGTAGCATTCTTAGCTCCTCCGGCGAATCCTCATTCAAAGTAGTGTCCGGCCCTTCATCTCCTGGGCCTCCTCCAGTTTGGTGGCATCTGATTTAAAACGCGAAAGCTTGTTTCGGACCTGTGTGTCTGTGAATTCAGCCTTTGACCATAGCATCCCCATGACACACAGTCTGGGACCCCCGCTCTGTATATCTGCACTTCCCAAACAGCGTGCTGGGGCGCCTGAGGCTGCCTCAGGATATTTTAAATCTTTGAGAGGAACATAGTAAAAACACTGTGCAAACTGCTAGTTAAAGGTAGTTCGTGGTCACAATGGTTGATTGCGCTACATTCTTTTCTGTGATGTTCTATTTGCAATGAGTTTCAAGAATGAAATAAAAGTATTTTCTATTTCCATGTATATGTATTTGTAAAACACAGCTAGTAAGTTGTTAGGACATAAATACTCCGAGTTGTTAGGACCTAACTACTTAGGAAACAACTCTTAGGGATTTCTTTTGGCCCAGGAGTGCCGTGAACAAAGTTACTGAGACACTAGGGGTGCTGTGAATAATAAACTCTGGGAACCACCGAGATGGACCGGAATGACTTCCAGGCTGTACGCTCATCCTCACATGTTTTTCTTTGGGGAATTTTGCTTAAGACTGCCATCCAGGATATTTGTCCTGGGCTCATAAAATGCCCTCCCTTGGGAAAATAGGGCCCTGGCCACTGTCCTGCTCCCTGTGATTGACCAGCAGGTCCTGGGGGAGTGTTCGAGGCTTGGTTGTCCAGAGTGTTCGGGGCTCTCCTGTTGTCTCCTCCCACCTCAGGCTTCACGTCCCTCGTAATGGCGTGTGTGCTGCCCTCTGCCACTGAAATGTTCTTGTCGCACATACAGGAGCGTAATAGGATCTCTCTCTCATCGTTACGTTATGCCGTCTGCCTTCTGCACCTCTCCCTTGATCTTGATCTCACTCCAGTGGGGTCTTAGAACGCCTTTCTTTAAAAGCCTCAGCCTGGCCTGGCTCATTCTCTCTGATCTCTTAAAACGTTGCTTTTACCTGTCGATTTGCCACTCATCCCCTGACTGTGGGGTGAGCAGGGGCCGTGTAGTGTGGTGGTCCCTGTGTGGGATCTGGATTTGACTCTGGCCCCTCTGGGGCCCTTAGCTGTGTGACCTTGGGCAAGTCAGTGTCCTCAGCTGCAAGACGGGGACAGGGATCCTCATCCAGATGTCCACTGCCGTCGCTGAGGTTTCCCAGCCCTTGGAAGCTGGATGAGGTTGCCCCGAACCCTCTTCCACACACCGTGGAAATCCAGAGCCCCGTCCAGGCTCCCAGTGGTCGCCCCTGTCTCTGCAGCTCAGCTTCTGTGTCTTTGCTGTCCCCACCCCACACTGGATTGACCCGGATGTGAATCTCCTCTTCCACCTCCTGCTCTGCAGAACAGCAGCCCTTGTTCAGACGATCACGCTAAAGATTTGGGGTCACAGGAAGCAGTTGTGTTGCACACTGCACAGCCCCGCATGACTTAAGTACCTGTTCCCCAAGGTCCTGCGGTGGAAGGGAGAGGCGGGGGCACCCTGCGTTCACGGCACGGCCTCCCTTGCTGGGCCCTTAGTCCGCTCTCTCCCTCACGTGTGGCCCTGGAACCCCCGGAGTGTTTGTACCATTCAGAGTATTTCAGTCCTTGTTTTCAGGCTTGTAAACCAGCCACCTTGAGATGCTCACCAAACAACGATTCGTCCACTGACTGCATCCCCCTTCTCAGGAGGCCGTTGGCAATCGCTGCCTCTGCCGTGATTAAATGAAAATACACTAGGCCCACCCCGTATATAGTTAGCCCTGTTACTGTTGTTATTATTACTGTTATTACTGTTCTTATTTATATTTAATAAAGCTCTTGACTTTGGGGGATATTCCCATTTTCTAAAAAACAGCTGGATTTAGGTATTCATTTGGCTGACTTTATTTGAATGCTATTAGGGTGGTGGTTTTCAAACCCAGCGTGGGGCAAAAGGTCTTGCTGTCCTGAAGGGACTTATCAGAATCTTAAGAATAAGAAGAAAGGGTTCTTTTCAAGCAATAATTGAGAAATATCTCTGGTGTAACTGTGGTCGGCTCGAAGGCACAGAGAAGGCAGATAAAAAGGTCAGGATCTTTATACTGTACGATCATTTTTAAAATTTCTGACAGTGGGAAAAATTATCTTTGAACTGTTTTTATTTTTTAGATTCATGATATTGATTTCCTTTAAAGCAGGCATAGCTATATAAAGGAGCCTCTGTAACTTGTTCCGCCGCCAGGTTTTTACGGTGCATTATTGACTGAATCGGGAGAATGATTTTCTCCCGAACTATTCTAGCTGGACTATAGCTGCAGCCAGACCACTCTTTCTGGAACTTTTCTTCCTTGGCATGTATTCGGCTATATTTGTAATTCCCTAAAGTGTTTGGGAAACGTTCGCTGTTCTCAGAAGTAGCGCTCGTATGTACGTCTCACCGTACATGTCAAGGCATCCCATTCTGGTGGGATCTCATGTGACTTAGATTTCAGTGACTTCGTGGACTGTTTTCATGGAATCATCTGTTGTTGAGCCTGTTTCTGGTCCCCCCTTTGCTCTTTCCAGAGAGTTCTCCTGTTCCGAAACATGGTTACCAAGGAGAAAGAGAAACTGGGTCTTGTGGAAACCAGCTCGGCCTCCCCTCATGTCACTCACATCACCATCCACCGGTCCCGGATGTTGGAGGTGAGTGTGAGTGAGGCCTCCGGAATTCTGCCACAAAGAGAAGTGTGCTCTGTGAAATGTAGGCTGTCTAGTGGATGATCTATTGCCTCTGACCTGTTCTTCTCACTCCGTGATCTAATAACTCTGAAATCAAGGCTCTGGGAGCAGGAAAGGGGTCCTTTGTCCTGTTGACTGCTCTGAATAGCTGCTTGATTAAATGTGTCCGGAGTGCCGGAGACCCTCGGAGTCTTCCTTCCAAACCCAAGAGGGCCCCTGCGAGGGCAGGAACTGCCAGCTGCGGTGGCCTCAGTGACATCCTCATGTCTGTGCAAACTCCGTTGGTCCCAGTGGGCACTTTGCCCAGACTCCCAACTGTGAATTTGTTTTTTTTTTTTTGAGACAGAGTCTCACTTTGTTGCCCGGGCTAGAGTGCAGTGGCATCAGCCAGCTCACAGCAACCTCAAACTCCTGGGCTCAAGCAATCCTTCTGCCTCAGCCTCCCAAGTAGCTGGGACTACAGGCATACGCCACCATACCCGGCTAATTTTTTTTATATATATGTATTTTTAGTTGTCCAGCTGATTTCTTTCTATTTTTTTAGTAGAGATGGGGTCTTGCTCTTGCTCGGGCTGGTCTCAAACTCGTGAGCTCAAACGATCCGCCTGCCTCGGCCTCCCAGAGTGCTAGGATTACAGGTGTGAGCCACTGCGCCCAGCCCCAACTGTGAACATAGCGTAGGTGGAGTTGGGGTTTTATGGTTACCGCGTCATACAGAGAAATACATTTATCGTAGAGCCAGAAGTTCTTTGTAGACAGAAACACGAGGTACAAGTGAAGTGGCCCACCGTAGCCAAACCCATAGTCTGAGGTTCCCACTACATGACAACGTCACGTGAATTAGAGATAGGTACCCTATCCCCCTGTGTCAGAAAATTGTCACAGTGTATTGATTCTGTTAGAACACAACTCTGACTTGCTAGAACGTGGTTGTCACAAACGTACCTACCTAGGCTACCTGTGCCTTCCACGCCGCAGCCCCCCAGGGCGGCACAGTGCAGAGCCTGCCCCTGCCTGCCGGCCCTGCCAGCAGGGGAACCGGTGTCCGAGCCACAGGCCCCAGTCCCAGGAGAGGCTTGTCTTGACTGTTTGCCCCATTTGCTCTTTAGACGTCTATCACATTCCAGCCACGGTCTCTCCTTGGCATATTCCGCAGTGTCGGACAGTCGTGGGATCCCACGACGGCATGTGGCGGCACAGCCACACCCACCAGCCGCAGCCCTTCCTCCCCGCTCCTCTTCGTCCTCTCCTGCGGTGCGTTAGCCCTGAGCTTGTGTCGCTCCTTACCGGGGAGCTCCTTTGAGTTTCCCCTGGGCGCTGGTGATCGACCCGGAGAGCTGCTTGTGTTGAACAGTTGATGTTGTTGACGGTCTTCAAGGTGGGCATAAGGAATTTACGTGCCCACAGCGCCCTGCAGGCCACGTGAATGAGTAAAGCTGGCTGAGTACATGCTGTTGCAGGAACATTCTATTCGAGGGCTAAACACAGCAGTCCACTTCCACTGCTCTCTGCCGTGCTTCTTGAAACATCGCCCTCTCAGTCTGTGTGCCTCTACTCAAGAACAACCCCGTGAGTGAGTTGGTACATGACAGCCGACACCCGGGAGAGCAGGGGAGAAGGTGGGTGCGTAAAGAGCACCCCCAAGAGGCCCCCTCTCCCAGCTCCTCCTGGCTCTCCATGTGGAGGTTTGGGCTCCATAATGCTGTGAGTCTTTAAGAGAAGCCCAAAATTTAGAGTTTTGTGTGAAATCCCCAGATCTTCCATGCTGTGAACTAATTAAATTTTGCAAAGTGCCTAGAAGGTCAGGTAACACCTGTTTTTCTCCCGAATTCAGCCTACGGGCTTCCAGTTTGCAATTTCTGCTTTTGACTCAGAACAGAAAAGCCCGATAGTGCATAGAAACTCCCTTCTCCAGCACTTTCCTCACTGATCTGTATGCACCTCCCCTGTCCCTCAAAGTCTGTGGTCCCACAGCTGATCATACCACTCAGATGTGGCCGGCACCCACCCGCTGGAAGAGTCTGGGGGCGGTGTGGACTGTGGTGTCTCCTGACAGTGGCAGAATCCACTGACGCCCTCCTCAAGTGTCACTGCTTATGGGAAATTCACTTGACATACTTTTTTTTTCTTTTAGAGATAGAGTCTCACCCTGTCCAGGCTGGAGTGCAGTGGTGTGATCATAGCTCACTGCAACCTCGAACTCCTGGGCTCAAGTGATCCTCCTGCCTCAGCCTCCTGAGTAGCTGGGACTACAGGCGTGTGCCACCACGCCCAACTAATTTTTAAAAGTTTTTTAGAGATAGGATCTCACTGTGATGCCCAGGCTGGTCTTGAACTCTTGGTCTCAAGTGATCCTCCTGCCTCTGCCTCCAAAAGTGGCTGAGATTACAGGTGTGAGCCACTGCGCCTGGCTCACACTGGGCCTACTTTTTAAAACACATCCCTCAGGGACTACAAAAGAGCAGTATCTATTTGAGGTTTTAGGGGAGTCCATTTTCCTCTTCACTTGCTGTTAGAGAAGGGGAAAATGTCCTTCATTCAGTTACCCCAGTAGTTCTCATGGTCTGGTGGTTATGAGAACATGAGAGCCCAGTGGCCTTTGCTTGATTTGGACACAAGGGGGCATCCACAAGCTGATACCAGAAGCATACTATACTATTGGGCTTTTATCTTGTTTCCTCCTCTATGGTTCAAATTGAAGGCTGTGCTTCTGCACCAGGCTTCTAAAGTCCTGTAGGAAGGCTCTCCCACCCAGAGAGTTAAGTTCATTTGGGCTGCAGCTGTAGCATTTCAGAACTGGAAGGATCCTCAGACGTACTGTCATCCAACCCGTTCCCCTTCCCCATCAAAGGCAGAACCAAGGCCAGAGAAGTCTGGTTCTCAGTCAGGGTTGATTGGGTGCCAGTGACAAAGTTCTCTGCACGTCGAAGCGTGGTAGGGAAGGGGAGGGCTGGGCTCACGTTCACCTTCCCAGGAGGCACAGTCCTCGCACAGCCACACGGGTTCCCAGAGGGCAGGAGGTGCATCAGGAGAGGCAGGCGGCAAATTCCCCTTTCGACTCTTGCAAGGAGAGGCTGATGGGGGACTGATAAAGCAAGAGCGAGGTCTGAGTCCACTGAGGGTTTCCCATCCGCCCACGTGACCACAGACACGGGTGCCGCTGTGTGTGACGGTGAGAGGCGGAGGCCGAAGCGATGGGGGAGATCCCGCAGCAAACGGGAACACTCGGAACTCTCCACCGAGTGGTTTAAATGCTGCGACAGCTGCGCGATGACTTCCTGTTTCTCCCCTTTTTTTTCCCATCTAACTTACTGGTCCACAAACTTTACGTGCATAAAAAGTACTTCACAGGTTTATGTACGCAGAACCGTGTTCCTGTTCCTACAGGGGACTTCAGAGGTCATTTTTCCCATGCTCACCAGCTTTGGAGCCTCACCCCCAAATAAGATTCAGAGGCACCACAGGACGGTCCCTCGGACCACTAAGCGAGCATGGCAGGAAGGCAGCAGGGGTTCCCCAGAACGGGTCTCGCCATACTGGCACGTTGCTCATTTGCTTTGTGACAAGGTGACCAGACTGGTAGCCGAGTGGATGCTGCGGAGACGGTCTGTCTAACGCCAGCAAAACAAGTAACAGCGCTGCAGTGGTAGCTGAAAGGGAGAAACATGGCGTGGCCTCAGTGATTTGTGACTCGTTCTGTGACAGTGCATGAAGACGTCAGTCTCACCTGGCGATGGGGCCTCTCCTGTGGGGCCACGTCCTCTTGAGCACTGGTTTTCATAGTCCCTGCTGCAAAACAAAAACCTCAGCATCCCAAATACTAGGAATACATTAGGTGGCAGAATCAGAAGCCAGGAAACACCTTGACAGATTAGAACGAAGACAAACTAAACAAGATAATTTAGTAGGAGAACTCTAAAGTTGTGTTCCAGGGGCCGTGCGTGTTGAGTGCTGGGTAAGGAAAACGTGCTGAATGGCCGCGTCCCGGGAGAGCTGGCCACGAGCCAGAGGCCCAGGCCTGGCATCGCTGCTGCACCCTGGTCTCTCTGCTTCCTGCCCTGGCTCCTGCCGTCCTTCTGCCCTGCTGCCAACAGAAAGAGCTTTCCCAGACAGAAAGCCAGCCGTGCTGCTCCCTGTCTGAACTCTTCTGTGGCTCCCACTGCCCTCGAGATAGAACCTAAATTCCTCAGCAAGACTAAGGTTCTTCGTGATTTGGGGAAAGGCACAAGGACTTGAGGGGCGGAGTTACTTATTTTCATTTTATAGTGTTCCCTAAGCTTGATTTTTTTTTTTTTTTACCATGAGCTAAAAGACACTCTTAGCATAGAGAGAGAGAGAGCCATCTTGCGCCAGCTTGTTCCATCCTTTGTCTGATGGCCGAGAGCTTGTCACGACTCATTTTGTCTAATTCCCCAGCTCACTGCTCTGCGTCCTCTTGAGGTCAGTCTCCCCTTGCCAAAGAGCGAGACTGTCGCATCCCCAAGACAAATCTTTCCCTTTAATAGGCTCTCCTTCACAAGCAGGTGAGAACTGCTCTTGTCATGTACCCACATGTCCTGACTTGCACCTTTAGTGGTTACGCTGGAAAAGCGTCGCCCAGGGAAGAAGGAGCTTTGAGGAGGGAGCCCTGAATTATGCAGGAGGCCTCGGTTTCTAATGGGCTGTAATTCTGCTCTCGGCAGGACGGCTACGAGCAGCTCCGGCAGCTCTCCCAGCACGCCATGAAGGGCGTGATCCGCGTGAAGTTTGTCAACGACCTCGGGGTGGACGAGGCCGGGATCGATCAAGACGGCGTTTTCAAGGAGTTCTTGGAGGAGATCATCAAGCGGGTGTTCGACCCGGCGCTCAATCTGTTCACGGTATTTCGGGGGAGCGAGAACGGGGCTGACGGTAGCCAGATTCGAGGTGACGGATGAGAAGCGAGAGCCGGGCTCACTCATCACTAGGTGCTTAACCTCTCTGCCTCTCCCCGTCTTTTTGCCTCTCAGACGACCAGCGGGGACCAGAGGCTGTACCCCTCACCCACGTCCTACATACATGAGAATTACCTGCAGCTCTTCGAGTTCGTGGGGAAGATGCTGGGCAAGGCTGTGTACGAGGTAGGCACGTTAAAGAGCGAAGTGAAATAAAGCAGTAGAGGCACCGTGGGCTCCTGATACGCATTATGTGATCGGGCCACCCGAGTAAACAAACTGTCATGAGAATGTGATTGGGAAAAGAGGGGCCGGCACCAAGATCTGTGGGACGCGAGTCCTAGGCAGTTGCACGTGGCATCTCATTGAACCCTCTCGACAGTCCTGTGCCGTGACTGCTGCTGTCCTGTTTATTTCGGGATGAGGGAACTGAGGCTTTGAAAAGTCACTTGTGCGAGTCCTGTTGCTAGTTAAGTGGGTAGAATTCGAACCCAGGCCAGCCTGAGTCCTGGGCCAGCCGTCTCCCTCCCTGAGGAGTGAGGAGCAGCGTACAGAGCTAGATCGCCACGTGGAGGCTTGGTCCCCACGGTAGAAGGGCAGCATTTTGTGGAGTTCGATGATTTCAAAATCTTGTGTTATCTGAGTGACCGCCTCACAGCTCAAGGCACCTGGGAGTTGGCCTGCGGACCAAAGAAGGTGGGACATAGCCCATGGCAACCGGTCAAGGCCAGCTCCTCTCCAGCCTGCTGCGTGGCTGTGTGTATTTGAGTCGCTTTACTTTTTAAGCCCTTGGTCTCTCATCAGCAAAGTGGGGATAGTAAAAGCCACATTGCCGGGTTGCTGCTGGCAGTAAATGAGGTGATGCATATGAACCCCGCCTATGAGGCCTGGCACCTGGTCACGCGAGGTAGCTCAGAGTTGTCATCCTCACCGGTATTCAGAAGAAGGGCGTCTGAGCGTCCACTCTGCGGTGTCATGGGGTCAGGGCAGTGTGGGCTTCCGGGGGGTCTGGGTGAGGCCGCCACAGCTCCTGCTCCCTGTCCATTGAGAGCTGAGGTGGGATCACCTCAAGTGGCTTTGAGAGTCCCGCTCCCCAGGAAGGACATAGAGCTGCAGCAGAAGCCATCAGTGGCCAGCCTGGGTGGCCTTCACAGCGGGCTGCAGAGCTGCAGGGACCAGGGCCCCGGCACTGCTGAGCTCCGAGCCCCAGTGGGGGCAGTACTCCTCGCACACCCTCTGGGGGCCCTAGAAAAGCAGGGTGCTGGGCAAGCCGAGAGAGGGAGGTCTCTCGGGCAAACTACTTTGGAAACAGCCTCTGCACATAGGCCCCAGTCCTGGGCTGTGATGAAATCAGGTGGTCCATCAGAGTCCTCTTGGGGGCCCTGGGCTCATTCTCTGTGCCTCTGCTTCCCCATCTGCAAAATGGAGACAATTTCTCAGTCGATTCCCATTTTAAAAAATTAAAAGTCCCGTTAGGACCTACCTGGGGGTGTGCCATGTTTTTCCTTTAAACGTGTAGCTGTGGGAAAACCCAGGGAGTCTGCACCCCCTGGAAAGCATGGCCTCCTGGCTTTTCTCAACGCCCTCCCCATTTCCTGGGCCCGCCTCCGCCTCCTCCCTTACCTCCGGCAACAATTGTATCGGCCACCGTCAAGTCTCAGTGACTGTCCCTTTCAGCCTCTACCCTCCCGGCCACTGCCCCTAGCATAGTCTGTCGGTGTGTCCCCTGGCGTTATGCCACAGCTGCCTGGCTGTGTCCCTGCCTCCTGTCTTTCCCTCCAGTCCATTTCCCTGCTTAGAGCCCTCGGGATAGAATCCAGACTGCAGTGAGGCCTACGGGCCCCTTCCGGGTCTGGCCCTGCCTCCTCCCTGGCCTCCCTCACGTCAGTGCTGCAGACGGAGAGATCTGCCTTCCATCCCCGGAGCGCGCCTGTGGGCCTCGCACCAGGACCTGGTGCTCCTGCAGGTCTCGCTTAGGTGGCTCTTCCTCCTGGAAGCTTCCCCGCCCTGCCTCCGGCTGAGGGCCTGTCCTCTGCGCTCGTGCCCGTGGCCTGGCACACGTCCACACACCCCCATGGCTGCACGGAGTCCTCGTTCGGTCCTCGTGACTGAGAGGCTGGTGCTGTTCCCCGGCTCCAGTCACCGAGTCGGGGATCCCGGACCGAGCAATGGAAAGCCGTCCCTCCACAGGGAATCGTGGTGGACGTGCCCTTCGCATCCTTCTTCCTGAGCCAGCTGCTCGGGCACCACCACAGCGTCTTCTACAGCTCCGTGGACGAGCTTCCTTCTCTGGACTCAGAGTTCTACAAAAACCTCACTTCCATCAAGGTGAGCGCGGGATGGCGGGTGAGCCAAGCCGAGCACCAGCGTGAACTCACAGCTCTGTGACGCCCCCAGGGCTCACCTTCATCCTTCACCTTCTGTGTTCTGCAATGAGGTCTCACGCCCTCTCCTTCCTGCTTTTCCTGTAGCTGCCGCAGGCCCCCACGTCCCCTCGTGGGCTGTCTCAGGGCTGACCTGCACAGCCTCCTTCCTCAAGGGGACGAGTGGCCTTGTCCTTTGCTTCAAGCCGTTCGGCAGCCATGGTTATTAACACTGCCAAAGTGGCTCCTCTGGGGCAGAGGGGCGGGGAGAGTAAATTTCTTCAAGGAGGTAGTCTTCCTCAGCCCCAGCGTTTTCCCTTTCTCTGTTGCATTAGCGCTACGACGGGGACATCGCTGACTTGGGCCTGACCCTGTCTTACGATGAGGACGTCATGGGCCAGGTAGGTTGGCCTCACTGGCTGAGGGCTCCTTCCCCTCCCCCTAAGCGCGGGCTTCCTGAGAGCGGCCTGCTCTTGATGTTTTGCTGGGAGGCAGGTCCACAAGCTGAGGGCGGGTGTGTCTGTCTGGTCTCTCATCCCCCTGCGTGGCCCACCGTCTTCGTCTCACCGTGCAGGAGGGAGGGCACTGCCCTTTCCTTCCAAGTTGGCCCAGCCTCTGCCTGCTCGCCCCTCGGAGCGCTCCCACAGAGACAATTGTATCGGCTTTGGCTGAGACCGCATTTTATCGCACAGTTCCCCATTCGTAACATTGCTTTTCGTTACCGTGGTGAGGATTAGCCGTTACAAACGGAGGATTATGACTTAGAGAGGAGCAGAAGCCACCCAAGAAGTGCCTCCAGCAGACCCCTGTCCTTGTTCATGCTCGTCGTGAAGAGCAGAGTGGGAAGCGCAGCCCTGGAATCGGGGCAGCCGCTCCTCTCCCCCCACAGCCTTTGGCCTTTCTCTAAAGTGTCCTCCACCCTTCCAGATGCATCCCCGCGGAGGCCCCTGCACCAGGCTCTGTGTGCACATGGCCCGAGGGCTGCTTGGGAGAAACCGCACCAGGAGCTGCTTAGCACAGAGCTGGCTTGGGCTCGGCCTGGCTCACGTCTGCGAGGTCACTCAGTCTCCCTGAGCCACATTTTCCTTATCCCCAAAAAGTTCCATTTGCCAAATGTGAATCCTTGATGGACCAGTCTGTGAACACCACTGGGAGCCTTGTGTGGCCTGTCCCCCTGGAAGGCCAGCAAGCAGGCTGGCACGTAAGGGCTATGAGGACACTGAACGCCGTTGTGGTGACCTCAAGTGTCCCAACTCCTCTGATGCAGAACTCTTCTTTCAAAGAAGGAACATTGTCACATAGAACAGTTCTAGAAATACCAGTGCGCAGACAAGGTGTTCCCCGGAACCCTTTATGGGAAACATCAGGCTGGGTGACCCCTCAGCGCCCTTTCAGCTTTACAGTCCTCAGGTGCCACCCTGGGTGTCGGTAGCAGCGGGACTGGAGGTCACTGTTTTTCCTTTCTACATCCATAGAGTTACAGCATATTAATAGAATTTCTATTAAAATTAGCTTCAAAATGATGTAGACTTTGATTTTTAGGTGACCCACAGAAGTGTTCTTGAAGCTGAGGAGAGCAGTTGATTTTATAGAATTTTGAGCCTCCCTCCTAAGATACTGAATTTTCTCTCCCAACTATAAAAATAATAAAACTTCTAACAAGAAATCGATGAGCATAAAGATGACAGTGAAAGCCACTTACAATGCCAGTGCCTGGAGGTGCCCCTGGTAGTGTGTTGCCTGTGTCCTTCCAGACTCTTCACTCGGCGTGTGTGTAATTGTTTTTTGCAGAAATGATACCATCCCACGCATGTTGTTATATAGTCTTTTTTTTCCACCTTTTCAACAAATACACATTTTCATCATATTTTTAACTAGCTGCGCAGTATTCCAGGGCGTGGATGTACCAACGTTCATTTAACCAAACTGCTGTGCTCCTAACTGCCCACACATCCCCTTCCGCGACATCCTGAAGCCTAATACAAATGTTTGAACACGGATCGGATGAGAAGAAAACCTTTCATATTCATATCGAGGGTCACTTGTTGGTATTTCGGCCTTGACTTTCTGTGAGAAGTGACTGTTCCCAGACACGCACCGTCTCAATTCCGTCATCATCGCGAACGTCTGCGGCAGGCCCCTTCATCTTCGGGAAGCTTTATTTCCCCGTTAGAATCGTCTCTAGTAATTACTCCCCTTCTTCTCCCCCAGCTTGTTTGCCATGAACTGATTCCTGGAGGGAAGACCATTCCTGTTACAAATGAAAATAAGTGAGTATAGCAATTAGATTTTTAAGGTCACCACTTGAAAAGACTTCATTCTGGCTCTCTAGGCTTATGTTGAGAATTTATTAGGATAGATGGAAGTCGAAAGAGGCCATAAATATCGTAATGGAATTTACTGGTTACAGTTCATAGGCCGGAATTGTATTAAATTCGATTTGCAAAATAAGAATTGACAATTTATTTTTTGCAGTAGCATTTCTAAGGTCAGAGGCAGCCAGGCCACGGTGTTCTTAGGAATTTAATGATGGCTCTAGATGCAGACAGATGGGTTCCGAGCCATTCGGGCACGCCGAACTGAACCCAGAGGGCACAGAGGCGGAAAGACACCTTGGAGGGGCAGATCATTTGGGAATGATAGCATGTGGCAGTTGTATCAGACACTGTTCTTGAGACGACACAGTGATGAATTCAAATGCCCCAGACGGAGGTACTTAGACATGGGGAATTGGAGAGACTCTGAGGCCTGGCAGCTCTTGTCACGGATAACGGGCTTTTAGGGATCTATCATAAATGTCAAGCTTTTGGTCTCTAGAAGCAAAACCCCTCAATGCACTGTCTCTACCCGTCCCTATTGTCAACTCATTAAGACAGTAGAACCTGGCATGAGAAGTAGACATTAGCCCTTCTGTCAGTCTGTCAGTTGTCTGCCACCAGGCTCAGCTGAGCATCTGAACTGCTAATCGGAACATCGGTCTCTTTAGTGACAGGTGAGGGCTCAGTCCCACCTGGTGAGTCACTTGCAGCAGAGGCACGTCACAGTCCAGTGTTCCCAAGCGTCCTGTTCCTCTCAGATCGGGTGGTGCGGTCAGTGTGCATGCTTGGGAAGTTTTGTATTTAAACTGTCAGAACAGTCAGAAGAACAGACCCTGTTTTCATCATGATTGAATTATGCCAGCCCTGCCCCTTGGCCACAGGGTGCTAGTTCAACAACTTAGAAGGAACCAAGCACAGGTTGGGAGGAGCTGCCTGGGGGAGTGGAGAGGGCCCAGTTCGGGGTCAGAGAGCAGGGGCGAGTCCTGGTCCTGACTGCCATGCGACCTGTGACCATTCCTTTGGAGGGCTGCATGTGAGAGAAAGTGTGTAAAACACCTTCCAGAATGTTGGGCTCCACGGAGGGGCTTAATAAATGCCAGCAGTGGTAGTCACCATCATTGGATATGTGACGTGTCCCGTGAATCCTGCCAGCCCCAGAGAGGCCGCATTTTGTCAGGTGTCATGGCTCGGGGGTAGTGGTAGGAAGTCATTCTCTCCTCCCGACGCATACTGGCTGCTGTGTATGGCGGCCAGAGAAGGTGGGTCGGCACAGGCTGCACTAGAGATCCCTGCCTTGAGACCTCCTGTGGAAACTCACCTGACAAACTTACACTTTCATAGCGTAAAACCCCAGGGTAAGGACGGGATTCAGTTCGACAGACTAGCAGTGCCAGTGGCCTGCGCCTTAGGAGCGACATTTGATCTTGCACCTCCTGAGTGTCGAGTGTTTCCCGTACACTCTCGCTCTCTCCCTCTACCACCTGCCCTACCTCCCTCCCTCTCTCTCTCTCCATAAAATAGAGCAGTATTAGTAACTTGCTTCCACGAGCACTTGGAAGGAGTAGCGATAGAAAAATTCATATTTGAATGTATTAATGTATAGATTTGCTGCTGGATAATTTTTTAAAATAGAGATATTTTCAAGGTCACTAACTTGGACCTGAGCATTGTCGGGTAAAACAGATTTATTTGTACTGTACCAATGTGTAATCTGTGAGGGCTGTACTTGGGCTGGGCTCAAGTTCTTTAATCTCCAAGTAAATGATTTGCTAAGAAATCAGCGATGCTAACAAGCTCATTGGAATGCATTTAAGCTGCTCAAAAGGATCGCATTATATTGTACAGCTGTAGGGTGAGGTCATCGTGTTCATAAAAGCAGACCCAGCAGACTCTCTGCTTGGAGCTGTCGTCGGCTGCTCTGAGCTCCCAGTTGAAGCCACACCTAGCCAAGCCGGCTGCATCTGTTTAAAGCATCCTGCAGGCAGGGCTGCCCTTTCGTGGTTTCAGACTCTTGGTCTAGATTAGCGAGGTTTCAATTAAAGTTCTGACGCGAAGCAATTTTTCACTACTTTAGAGCTTATTGGAAGACTGAATTACATCTTAATTGGCTTATGTCCAGAAGGATGAGGTTAAATGAAAGTCCAAAAAGCACCCTTTGTGCTAAGAAGGTTCCTCTTCTTACCTGGAGAACGTCTCACTTTGATTCTTGACACAGTGGGGGGACTATTCCGATGTATGACCCATGGGTTTTTTGGGAGGAGGGAATGAGGTAATGCCCTTGAAGGCTTAACACATGCATAGTGGCACAGAGGAGCGCTGTCATCCTCATCCTCTCTGTCATTGTTCTGGTGACATGCTCTTGTGCAATTTTGTTTTTAATAAAATGGTTCAGAAATGACTAGACTCGTCTTTCAGCCCATTGCTAACAGGCTGCGCCGACCTGTTAATTTCCATTGTTTTCTCTTCCTTGTTGGCAACAGAATCAGCTACATCCATCTGATGGCGCATTTTCGCATGCACACGCAAATCAAAAACCAGACAGCTGCCCTCATTAGCGGATTCCGTTCCATTATCAAACCCGAGTGGATCCGAATGTTCTCAACCCCTGAGCTGCAGCGTCTCATCTCCGGCGACAACGCTGAGATGGATCTGGAAGATTTAAAGTAAGGGGCGGGTGTGGGGGGTAGGGTGAAATTCTTAGGCCTCCTAGAAGGCCCGCTGCCCCCCTCACTGGGTTGCTTTCGGAGAGTTGTTTTGGGAGCCCAGCTCCAGATCTCCTCCTCCTCCCAGAGCACTGGCAGCCTTGGAGTGAAAGCTCAACCACTTGTCCGCTGAGAAGCTGAGAAGTGGGCGCAGGTCCTGAGGACTGGGGCTCTCTGAAGTTCTAGGAGGTGGGGTCACAGGATCTCGTGCTGGCTTCTCCTTGGGAACAGCAGGGCCAGCTCTCGAACTCTCTGCCCATTTAGCTTCCAGGGAGATGAGGTTATTAAGGCGTAAACTTGTGGCTTTCAGAGAAGTTAGTAGTGCTACCCAGGCCCGTCAGAGTTGACTCTGCCACTTACCTAAACATCCGTGCCTGCCCGTGCCGTAAGTGCCCGTCGGGGTGGTGCTGAGCCTGTTGTCGGATTGTTTTCAGGAGGCACACGGTGTACTACGGCGGTTTTCATGGAAGCCACAGAGTCATCATCTGGCTGTGGGATATTCTGGCCTCCGACTTCACGCCCGAGGAAAGAGCCATGTTCCTGAAGGTAGCGTATTTATCACCTCCGTGCATGCGTTCATGTATTCTCGTAAACCTAGAAGGCCGGTTAGTGTAGTAATTTACACTGGAAAAAACGGAATTATCAAGCCGACCTCACGTCATCGGCACATCTTCTCCCCTCGGTAGGCCTCCCTGGCAGGCCAGCGGTAGTCAGCCAGGGCCAAAGGGCAAGGCTGGACCCGCCTCATGCCCCTGGCTGCAGGGACAGGCCCTGCCCAGCGCGCCTGCCTGGGGGGCACAGCAGGCCATCTTCCCCTTCGCCCACGCTGGCCTTGCTAACATCTCTGTTCTTTCTTTCTTTTCATTAGAGAAATAAATAATATTTACTATCTTCCTTTGGGAAAATATAGATAAGCAAGATTTTAAACAATCCATAGTCCTACAGTGAAGAATTTTAAGCCATCTATATTCCTGCTCGCCAGGGGCTACCTCTGTGCACCCTTTTTCTCAATAGCATGAAACATCCAAACACAGCACACAAACGCAATGTCGCAGTGAAATACACACACTTGCTTAGGCTGGTACCGATGTACACTTTTGTAAATAGAGTGGCTCTTACCCAGGTCACTGTGCTGGTGTCTGTAAAGTTGTACATGCTCACAGTGTCGCCCCCGATGCCAATGTGTAGATTTTCACTGTTGACATCAGCAAAGGGTATTTTCCAGGACTCTGAAAGACATGCTTGTCTGTGTCTGTGCTATATATGTATATATTTTTATAAAAATGGACTCATCATCTCACCACCTGATTTTCTACTTGACCGAATATCAGGAACATTTTGCCATATTCTGGAGGTAAATTTAATCCCTTAAAATATTTTCCTTTGCCCTTTGGGATTTCTTGAAGTCTTGTGTGACCTCTGTTGTTGAGGCCACCTGGCCAGTATCGCCACCAAGCAAAATGTCAGCTGGTTTTCTCCCTCCTGGGCTGGTCACTCTGGCTGAGGAGGTCCTTGCTCAGCCAAGCAGATACACAGTGCTCCAGTCATCCCCCCAGGTGCAGGGATTCGGGTGTGCAGGTAGACACAATTCCAGAAGTTGATTCTAGGAGAATCATCCAGTTTTCCCAGCAGTGCCCAGTATCTCACAATCGTGCCGTCACCGCCCCACACAGCAGGTGTGTTTGTGTCTCTGGATAACCTGTCTCCAAACCTGCAGTTCCTCGCCATGGGCCTGAGCTGTTCTGTGGCTGTAGGCAAGCTCCAGAGCCAGGTGGAGGACCATAGCCCCTGCACAGGAGGGGATGTGAACGTGCTTCTCTCACATGCAGTGAGAGCAGAGCACCTGGAGGCTTCCCACGCCCTCCGTCCCTCCTCTGTCCCGAGAGGGTGAGAGTCCCTTCCCTCCTTTGACCAGCTCAGTTTGCAGCGGGCAGCAGATCGGAGCCGGCCCGGATTGGGCTGTGCAGACACTGCTGTGTCTGTCTCCTCATCCTTAGAACTAACAACACACAGCCCAGTGGCGTGATTGGACGAGGCTGTGCTCCTGGAACGCTCAGCACGGTGTGGAAACGCAGTGATGCTTTCTGCATATGAGCTGCTGCTGCTGCTGTGGTTTCTATAAATAAAACATCAGAATAGCAATATCTGTCAATACTTTTTGAAAAAATTTGTTGAAGCCTGAACACATAAACTGTCTTTGGATGGTTTCGGGGCTCTCACAACCATTGATAACATTGTTTAAATGGCACTATTTATTGTAAGACCCAACCTCCCAACTTGTCGCTGAATTGGAGTGCAGCTTGGTGTTGTAAGGAACAGACTCCCATGTCCTGTAGAGAAGGGGGAATGTTCTTCGTCACTGCTGATTAAAGTGCATGGTTTCTTAGGACGTTCCTTTGGAAGTTCATCACTGGGATTTCCAGGTTGGCGAGATGCCTCTGTCCAGGCACAAGCTAGCACGTTCGGGGAGTAACCCAGGTGCTGCCGTTTGCAGAATGCCAGGGGAAGAGCAGGGCAGTGTGGCTGCCCACAGGCCCCACGTGGGCCGTGTGGCTCCTCGGTCTGCTCCTTAGCCTCGCTGGCTCCGGATGCCTGGTTTCTGTCAGCGTGCTGAGAGGTTAGTCTCTTGGAGAGGGGCCCCGGGAGCCCAGCACACACACACACACACACCGCTCTGTAAACCAGCAGGGAGGCAGCTCAGGTGAGCGCACCTGCACAGTCACACCCGCAGGATGCCAGGTGCAACGTGAGTGAGTGAGTGGGGTCGGTGGCGCGGCCCACACCAGGGCTCCCTCTCTCCGCACCACATGAGCGGGCGCCACCAGCTCCTGCCTTGCCGTCCGGTGCTCCCGCTGCATGGTCTCTCTCTAAGGAAGGGTGTCGGTCACTGCTCTGTTCCTGCTGACTGTGACGGTCCTATCGGAGACCTGCCTTCTGGGGATGTCACGCCAGCGCCCTGCTCGGGAGTTTGCACTGCTGCTCAACTCCTCAGGCCCACGTTCTTTCGCAGACGACCAGTCACATCCGAGTTTTCATGTGTTTTAGTCCCAGCGAGCTGCACCCCTGAGATGTGAGCTGTCTCAGTCCTTGGGCCAGATGCACCTCTCTGTCACCCCACGCTGCTGGCCAAACAGCAGTGAGTGATACGGTGACAGGAAGCAAAAGCAGCCCGCACGGCTGCAAGGGAGCCCTTTCTGGAGGAGCCAGAGCCTCACTCTGTCCCCCTCTGCCCCTGCCTTGTGTTGCAGTTTGTGACCAGCTGCTCCAGGCCCCCGCTCCTGGGATTCGCCTACCTCAAGCCCCCCTTCTCCATCCGCTGTGTGGAAGTGTCGGACGATCAGGTACCACAGCTGGGGGAGAGCAGGCCTTAGGCAGCGTTCCCTGACTTCCCTCCTGGCGGCTGTCTGCTGGGTCCCTGGGAGCCGGGGAGGCGGGTCCCCCAGTTCTCACAGCAGGAACGCTGGCCCGTCCCTCAGAGGGCGTCCACGGACTCAGGCTGCTCTGGGCCTCAGCTCTCTCCTGGAGGTCCCCTTCTCTCTACTTCCTTGGGGACATGCCTAGGTTGGGACGGGGCATGATGTTTTTAGTAGCTGCTGTTCTCACCAGGGCAGCAGATCTGAGAGGCAGCGTGGGACAGGGAGAGGACACGGGCTCAGGAAGTGGACAGATGTAGCTTGAATGCCGGTCCCTCCACCCGCGGGCTGTGCACATCTGGGCAGGTGGCTTCGTTTCCTCATCTGCAAAGGGAGAACGAGTGCCTTAGGGTCACGGAGCTCTGTGTGTTGCAAGCCTGAGCACAGTGGGGGCGCAGCTCAATGTCCTGCTCCCCATAAGCCCCGTGGCCTCTGGGCGTCGCTGCCTTTCCAGACACCCAGTCCAAGCTGCTGATCCCTCCTCGCGCAGGACACTAGACGATCTCAGCCTCTGCACTTAGGGAAAGTTGTCCCAAGTCAGAGCCTGCCACGGGCCACAGCACCGGCGAGTTCAGGGAGGAAAAGTTAGGCTGCCTTCAGAAATGTTTCGGTACCTAAAATAGTTTCACAGCATTCTGCTCTTTGACAACTGGTTAACCAGTAATTAGCTACAAACCAGAAGGCCCCGTTTCCAAGCACCTACTTAGTACAGGATTTCCACGTGGCCTCAAGAAGAAGTCCTAGCTTCTCAGGACTCAACGTTTTAAGGCCAGTTGTCCTGAGTTTGGGGTTTGATCTCAGGTGCCAGGGCTCTACCCAGACTCCCAAACCAGGTGCCTCCCGACCCAAGGCCATGGTGTGTGTTTGCAGGACACCGGGGACACCCTGGGCAGCGTGCTCCGGGGCTTCTTCACCATCCGCAAGCGGGAACCGGGCGGCCGTCTGCCCACCTCCTCCACCTGCTTCAACCTGCTCAAGCTGCCCAACTACAGCAAGAAGAGCGTCCTCCGGGAGAAGCTGCGCTACGCCATCAGCATGAACACGGGCTTTGAGCTCTCCTAGCTCCCGCCCCGGCCCCACCCCTCAAGGGCTCCTGCGCTGCCAGGGACCTCCAGCTCCTGGAGGCGGCGTGCCCCTGGGAACAGGACCAACTTGCCAGGTGACATCAGCCCCCAGACCCTTTCTATAGCCATGAGACCCCCTGTGGCCTCAAGAACTTTAGACAACACGACACAGCATTCTCCAGGTGAAACGTACGGGAAGGGAATGTGGAAAATAAACCTCCAGATTCTGCCCATGTGGGTCCTTTTTTCCTGGTGATTGCAGAGGGGCTGCTTTTTGGTAGTTTTGTCTTTTTGTGAGAGTCTTTCTTTCCTTAACCCTCTGAGTGAACTGCGTGAGAACAAGTCCCAGGAACTCCAAGAGTCCAGATGGTTTTCATGACGTGGGTCTAAGCGCACAAAACCTGCTGTGCGTGAGATCCTCCTTCCGTTTCTGAAACTTTACTCAGGTAAGGCCTCGCCAAGCCTCTATGCACCCGACGGAGTCTCTGCCTCCACGCCGTCCACAGCAGCCTCTTCCCACACCGCCGGGCCCACCTGCTGCCCAGGGAAGCCCAGGCGCCTGCTGGGGGCCCGCGGAGCACAGCAAGTCCAGGGCGCCGCTCCCGCCGGGAAGCCACATGTTCCCCACTGCGGCTCCCTGCCCCTTCCTGAGTCCTCAGCAGGCCGAGCATCCCGTGCATTCACTCGGCATCCTGGGTGGGGAGAAGAAGCCCACTGGCCTTTAAAAGCAGCCCCATTCCCAGCACACACTGGCTGTCACCCAAAGCCTGCTGGTTCCAGAGGGGACCTGTAGTCCCTGCCGGTCTGCCCTGCTTGTCATCTAATGAGGACACAAACACTAACCTGAGGGACCTATCCCGTCTGGGCAGTGGCTTTACCCCAGAGATTGTGGAATCCCAAGGAACTTGGGTCTTGCCGCCTGTCCTTCCTCAGTACGGGCCATCGGGGGCCCTTTGCACTGATGGGCTCACGAGGCTGAGGAGACTCACGCCCTCTGGGCTGGTTTCTTTTTTTTTTTTTTTTAACTTCATTTTTCTTCCAACCCATCGTGCTCCTCTGCCCTATTCTTCAGCTCTGCCATGAGAGCTGCACTCTAGATCTAAGTGACGGCGGCAGAGGCCCCGTCTGTGGTCTGCACTGACAGCCACCCAGCCTCTCCCGCCTCACCGTGCTCCTCCCGCGTCCCCACCACCAAGATGGCACCCAGATCCGAAGAAGCCAGGAGTGCCTGGTCCTCCTCTGCCCTGGGCCGCCGGCTCAGCTCTCTTCACGGCAGCAGAACACCGTCCAGCAAGAACCTTCCCGTTGGCCGCAAAGCAGGGAAGACCCAACTCCGCAGCCTGCACCAGAGGGGTTCCGCTGGATCCTGGAGTCCCATCCAGGTTAGAACCCCTGGGCTTCTGGAGAACAGAGCGTGTGCTTGGCTTTGATGGGAAGATGGCAAGGAGTTTAAAGACAGGAATTTATTACTATTATTTAAGATTTGTTAGTACCCTCTGATTCTGTGGACTTGCCACTTTCTTCAAACGCTCGATTCCTTCGAGGATTTCTGCTGAACGTGTGTACGCTGAGCAGCTCTGTGCAGATACGCGGGGGCCTAAAATCTGTCCGCCTGCGCAAAGAGGCTGGATCCCATCTCGATTTTACTACCTGAGGGTTGGAGCCAGTGGGAGTGGGAGGAGAGTGGTTCATAAGCACCAATATCAACTTTACCTGTTTGTTTCTTTGACGAGGACGGCGTAGTTTATAATTTCACTTAAATTCTTTTCAACAGTTGGCAGCATTGCACTATCTAAACACTGAATCTGAACTTTCGTAGCTGGTGTTCATGGACACCTCGATGGCTCTTGATGGCTCTAAAAAGCTGTGGGTTTTTTGGTTTTGCAGATAACTTATGGATTAAGATGTGATCAAAGGCTTTATTAAATTTGTACTTCAGCACACGACGGCCGTGTTCTGTTTTTTATCCAACCACGTGCCTGGGTGGCTCAAGGTTGGACATCTGGGCTTCAGGAGCACACAGGCCTCCAGCGTGGAAAGGAAACGCAAGGGTCGTGTAGCAGACGCCCTGGCCTCACCTGCCGGAGTGCACAGTTGTTGACAATCTCTCATATTTGCTTCTAGCTTTAAGAAGTAACGCGTTTCAGACAAGCACCCTCCATGGTCCCGTCCTCTCTCGCGCTTCCCAGAGGCAGCCGTCCCCCTGGATTGGGTATGTATCTTGGCAGTGTTCTTCTCACACGGCATTTGTACCACGTGTGTGCAAGCCCCATCCCTCCAAGTCCTGCCTCTGAGTCACACACAATCCCCCTCCCTCTACGTCCGTTTCCTTATCTGGAAAACAGGAGTCTTGAGGTCTCCTTTGCGGGGTGCCGAGAATTCGGCCAAGTTAACATAAAGTGTACCCAGCTCAGTTCCTGGCACTAAGCGTCTAGATATTAGTCTTCTTCCTACCTTTCCCCATCTTTCACTTTAAGACATTAGGGGCCAGGCCGGTGGCTCACGCCTGTAATCCTAGCACTCTGGGAAGCCGAGGCAGGAGGCTCGCTTGAGGTTGGGAGTTCGAGACCAGCCTGAGCAACAGGGAGACCCCATCTCTACTAAAAATAGAAAAATTAGCTGGGCCTTGTGGCGTATGCCTAGAGTAGTCCCAGCTACTCTAGATGCCGAGGCAGGAGAATCACCTGAACCCAGGAGTTCGAGGTTGCTGTGCACTATGATGATGCCACTGCACTCTAGCCGGGACAACAGAGCAAGACTCAGTCGCCAAAAAAAAAAAAAAAAAAAAAAAAACCAGGGCTGCCCACGACCCTGGAGATCAGACTCTGATGAAGCTTCCAGAGTGGCTTCTACCGCGACCAACAATCACAGCAGGGCGATGAGAAATTGTACGGAGAAAGGTCATCTGTGCTCTCTCGCCATGGGATTTATGCAGGAGTGGGGGAAAGTCACATCCCCTCCTCCACTCGTCTGAGTGGAGCAGTACATAAGCAAGATCCTTCAGCCAGAAGGATCCGGCCCAAGGGTTTCCAGGCTTGCGTGAACCAGGGCATCTTGCTGTGCCCCTGCCACCCTGGCTCGGTGTCAGACTGTGACATAGAGGAGGCCGTGCTGCAGCCCAAGCTGGATCCACATTTCTCTCCAGGCTTGGTGCGTGGGTCAGAACGGAGCCCTGGTGATCATCCTGACAGCTACATTTGTCGGAGCACATGCTCAACAGGCTGATTCCAGAGCCTGAGCCCAGCACTCGCGGATCGCGTGAGGGCGCTGGGTTCACAGCCCAGCGCCGCCGCCCTCTAGCTGGGAGGCCAGGGTGAGAGCCCTTGCTGCTCGGAGCTGTCGTTTCCCCTCCCGTGAAACGGGCACCGCGGCACCCACTACGCGGCGTTGCCGTGAACAGCAGAGAAATGGCCTGAGAAGACCCAGCCTGTGCCATCTGTGCGCTGTTGATGATTCATAGCTATTGTAACTGTCATTATTTTGTTCCAGGGACTGAACTGACATCCTCTCTGGAGTTAACTCTGTTTTTCAAAGTCCTTGCGAGGAGGCCTCTGCTGACGGTGGCAGGAGGTCCTGGGGAGCTGGGCTTCGCTGGCCGGACCTCGCGCCTCCACTGCGCATGCGGGTGCCGTGCTCTCCCACCTGGGGCTAGCAGCCGCGTTTCCTTCGTGCTTTTTTTAGGCCCCTGGCAATCCAGGTGGTTTCTGAGCCACAGGGAGAGACAAAGCCTTGGGGCGGGGTCTGTGTCAGTTTCTAGACCGTCCACGAGAGAGCCGGCCTGCTGGAGGCCGCCCGTGACAACAGAAGGAACCCTCCAAAGATGTGCCCTGCCTCTCTGACCCCAGAGAAGCCTGCAGGGGACGCTGAAAGCACGAAACCCCGCTGCCGAGGGTGTCTGCTCCTCGGCTGTGCCGGGCTTACCGTCAGGCCGCCTCCTCTGCGTGCCTCTTTCTGGCTCTCACGGGGCAGTGGAGGTGCCGTTGAGCAAAGCAAGAGTGGGTGGCGTATGGTTGAAAAACCCCAATACGGGTGGGCACGATGGCTCACGCCTGTAGTGGTTTGCTGTGACTGTGCCCTCCGGTGGACGAGCTCCGTGGCCTGTCTCTGCTGGTGTCCAAACCATGAAGCTGGACGCCTGGAAACCGTCGGGTGTGGTCTCTACGCGCCAGGGTTCTCGAGCTGCAAGAAACGGAAGCCTGCTCTGCCTCTCTTAGACGGAAAAGGAATTTATTGGCTGACATTGAGGGCTGGAGGCTCAGGCAGCAGGCAGAACAGGAGTCGGGGCAGTTCTTGGGCCGGGACAGTAGAGCCTGAAGCCAGGTTTCCGCAGGATGCCGTGGGCACGAATGAATCAGCTCCGACCAGTAACCTTTCCTCACTCTGCACACAGGAGTCTTCAGGGAAATCCAGAGAAAATTCAGGAGAGAAAGACCGGGCAAAGGCACTGGTGTCATTCTTTCATATTCATTCAATTAATATTGCCGGGCACCTGCTATGTGCCACGCACTGTTCTAGGCTCTGAGATTCGGTCTGTTTTGGGAGAGACACCAAACGAGAAACCAATAAGATAATTTCTGGTGCGTTGAAAATAAGACAAAGAGCCCCAGGGAGATTGTATCGTATGAGGAAAAGTAAATCCTCAGAAGCAAATTGAGGCAATTGAACGGTGGGTCCCCGAACGTGGCAAATACCCACGCGAGGCTTCCTGCCATTTTGGGGCCGTTCTTGTCCCCAGGGTGGTAGTAAGGATTCAGGTTCTGGAATTAGACTAGAATTCACATCTAGCTTCAGCCACTTCCTCCTCATGGCCTGGAGCAAGACACTTGACCTCTCCACGCCTACAAAGTGGGGATGGTCATTCATCCCTTGTGGCGCTGCTGAGGTCAAAGGTCGTGCGCGTGGTGCCTGGCACACGGTGAGCACCGAGTTACTTGATCACGTCCTGGGTGTGTGTGTGCACACACAAGGCGGGTCGCCCAAGCTGACTGCCAGCTCCTCGGGGCTGGGGGCTCTGCCCACCCGACCCTCCAGGATTTTCGATTATAATTTTAGCCGCACTCCTCCTCTCCTTCTAGGCAAGATTTGCTAAAACACCCAGTCGTAGAATTAGCCCTGCTTCCAGACAGCATCCAACCCAGAGCAAAGCCCCGCTTCCTTGAACCCTTGCCCAAACCACCCAACA
>CAUYSK010124276.1:0-16834 GCA_963575035.1 Avahi laniger | reverse complement strand
CTAGATTGTCGTCATTTCTTATGATTGAGTAATATTCCATTGTAAACATATACCAAATTTTGGTAATCCACTCATGGATTGACGGGCACTTGGGTTGTTTCCACATTCTTGCAATAGTGAATTGTGCTGCCATGAACATTCGAGTGCAAATTTGCCATGGTAGGAATATTTGCAGAACGCAAGTTGGCAAATGCTGCAAATCAGAGCTCCATACTCCAGAGCTGATTGCTAAACATTTACCAGCACACCACTAATTATGCCCCCAGCTCCAACCTAAATTTATTTTTTTTAAGCTTTGGCTCATATAGTGGTGAAAATTACAACAAATTAATGCCTCATTGTTTTGAAAAAATTTCTATTTTGATCTTTTTCCTGTAGTACTGATTCAGCATTCTACATGTACCAGTACATCAGTTCCCTGAGGCATAATTGTCTATGGGGTTACTTTTTTTTCCTTAAAAAAAGCCTTTTTATTTTGAAATGATTATAGACTCACTGGGAGTTGCAAAAATAGTACGCAGAGTCCCATATGCCCTTCAACCACCTTCTCCCAAATGGCGGCATCTTATATAACTGCAGCATGATCTCAAAATGAGGAAATTGGCATTAATACAATACTGTTAACTAGACTCTAGATCTTATTCATTTCTCACCCATCTTTACATGTACTCATTTATCTGAGTGTGAGTGTGTGTGTGTGTGTGTGTGTGTGTGTGTGTGTGTGTAGTTTTATGTGATTTGATCCATGGGTTGCTTTTTAAATGCAATCTTTAGCCAGCCCCAGGGAAGCAAGACATTGCTTAATTAGCTGATGCCTTTAGGACCTTGCACTCAGCTGACCCGATAATTTCAAGTTAAAAAAAAATTTTTTTTAAATGAAGAAACCCACGTCTTTGTCTAAAATACCTACCTGGATTTTATGGATGGATAGTTCCCAAAGTACCAGAAAGTAACTGTGTCATTTGCTAAGTCTGACGTTTTAAGGGTGACCTGAAATACCCCTGTGTGGAAGAAGTAGGTTTATTCCTTCAAAAGACATACAAACATTCCTGTAAGTGACTGCATATAAAAACAAGTCAAACAGTCAACACATGCTATTAAAAATAATATTGAATTGTTATGTTTATGATATGAGCAGGTAAGCAGTTAATAATTTAATTGTTAGAGGCAAATGTTGATGAGCAAAAGTGTTTGTAAATCATTTTTGTTAATATTTGATTTTTAACATGATATAAATTAAAAGTCAGTTTATCATTATCTGAATTCTAAGGAAAAAGTTAAATATTGTTAATAGGATGCTATCTAAGTAATTTAATGGCTATTGTTTTGCATCAAGTTACTGTATTCCAAAAGTATGATACTGAAACAGAACACTGTTTATATGGAAAGTGTTATATTTAATTACAAAACATCCTGTTCCCAATTATCTGCTGGCACATAAACTACAACATATCTTATTTCCAATGTATTTACATTGCTACTTAATCTGCTTTCTTTCAGTCCCTTCTGTATATGAGGAGGATGATTATTTGAGGACAGATCAAAGGAAGAACTTGTTAAACTAACTTACCTGGTTTTATATTGACCTCCTCTGACCAGGTAAGGAAGTGGTTAACTGGTGATCTAGGAGAGAAGGCAGGTTTGTTTCAGTCTAGTGCCTTGGCTTACCCATACCACATTCTCTCATTTCCACATTGATGGGAATTTGCATCAGTTTTACAAATTCTCCTTAATTGGACATTTTCAGCACATATTCATTATTTAGTTGTAATATAATAAATACATAAAATTCAAGTGCTCCTAGAATTTACATTCAAATAAAGTACAAAGTAGTAATATTTAATATAAATTGTTTTGATGATATACTCTTCTTGGTTGCTCATGCCAATGCTTTCTCCATTAAAAATATAACTTTGACTTGATTGAAATGATAAACACTTCCTAAATACTTTTTGACTGATTTTAATCTTACATTATTCAAATATATTGATTAGACATTATTTCATTACTTTCTCTCTTCCCAGTGTAGCTTCTGAAGTCTAGAATTTATGATAATTAGGATCATATGATTAATCTGCTTTTCTTTCATTTTTATAATACATAATGAGGAATTTAGCTTTCAAATTCCTGAATGTGCCTCCAAAATCATACAAATAAATTTCCAATTTTTTCTTAGAAATTAAATACATACAGCTTTTTACATGTTTGTGGCCACTAAATTTTTAAAATGTGCAAATTAAATGAAGCGAACCATTGGTCCTTCAAGAAGAGTTTTATTACATTGCTCATAGGTACACTGCTCAGAGCTGATCTCTTTTAAAAGGGTAAATTATATTTCACATGAAAAAAACTTACTGCTTAGTAAGTAGTAGAAACCAATCAACATACAGTTACAGGAAGCAGTACAGCAATAAATTAAAATGTCAAGCTTTTTTAAGTTGTTTTGTTAAAAGTCTTAACATCACCCGTGATTTTTGGAATTGACAGTGTCACTTTAGCACCCACTTTTAAAGATCATTTTGAAACATGAGTTATTTGTCAGGTGTGATTTATTTAAGACAATAAACTTAGATTATTGAGTTGAACAAATAACTGTTTGGATGCCTGCCAAGCATTTAGAGCGAATGACTGAACATAATGAGACTAGATCACTCAGAGGGATGAATAATCAAAAGCTGTAGGATGAAATCAACATTGTTCAAAAGATATATCTCCTCCTTCTCTCCTTGGTGAATATTGAGAAGTAGGGGAGTGAAAAGCATCATGGGAAGCACAGTCCTTGCATTCCAAAATAATAGCAGTAAATATACCTTATATTTGCATAATGCATTCCAGCTCACATGTGTGTTATCTCATATTTCATTAGAACCTCACTTCAGAGTCGTTATAATTGCAACATTGTAGATGAGAAAAGGAAGAATCCGACAGGGTAAGTGGCTCGCTCGGGTTGCAAATACAGAGAAGGGCAGAGCTAGAATGTGAATCGAGCTCTGTCTCCAAATGAGAAAAAAAGGATTAGAGGAAAAGCAAAGATGTGGAATCAGCTCTATTCTTTGTGGATCTCTGTTCTGCCACTTACTAGCTTCCCTTGGATAAACCACTTAACGTTTCTGTTCTTCAGTTCCCTCACTTGTTAAGTCTGAACAACAGTATTTACTTTTCCTGGATTGCTGGGAACATTACCTGAGATCATCTAGGGAGACAGAATTTTGGAGTGGTCAAGATCATCAGTATCGAAAACTAGCTGCCTGGTTTTCAGTCTCAGCTCTAATACTTTATAGATGTCTGAACCTGGGAAAATCTTGTAACCTTTTTTGTATCATATTTTCATCATTTGCAAAAATAATACCTGTTTCATAGCATTGTTGGGTAAATCAGATGAGCTGATATATGGGGAATGATGATCACAGGATTATAGTTGGCATGTAGTGAAACTCTCATTATTATTAATGTGAGGGTCCCTGGGGAGTTAGGAACACCCCTGGCCTCTAGAACTAGGAAATATGGCTCCAGTTTCCCAATTCCGTGCCTGTGAAGTTTGAGGCCCTCACTCTTCTTTCTAAGATTCTGGCTCATTTCTGAGGTTCCTCACACTCTGAAGATTCCCTCAGTGTCCTTTTCCCTCAGTTTCTTTTGCATTCATACTCCCTGTTCTGGGCCAGAGAACTGGAGTGGCACTCGACTGTTCTTTTCTCCTGAGTTTCTCAAAAAGCCCAATCACCGAATCTTATCCACTGTCCTGGGAGTTAAGGAGAAGGATCATAATGTACAATGCAAAGCTGGCTTCCTGCTCCTTTTCCGTCTTATCTTCTCCTTGCTCTATCCTTCCTAGATCATCCCTCAGATGTCAAATTCTTCTCCCCTTTTGCACAGAGCAGTTGTGCTCAGCCTGGGTTACACCCTCAGGGCTGCTTCCCCAAACCCACCAATGTTTGCAGGAGAAGGAACAGCCTTCCGTTTGCCAAGATCCACCCTCCTTTGGGGCTGTCCCTGAAAAGTGAGCCCACTGCTAGTTCTCTGCCTAGCATGAAGAGACCCACAAAAACATTGTTCTTACGTGCAATATAGAAACGTTGGATTCATGGAGGATAAAACATTTACTTTGGCGGTGGCTGAGATGGAGGATACAAAAGAGATCACCAAACGACAGATACAGAAGTAAGAAAACAAGATGGGGAAAGATCTGAAAAGGCCTTTCACTGTGGATGGGCAGTGGTCTCTGATGTTTCTCGCATGTCTGCCTTCATGGCATTCCACCTGTGCGGTCACACAGGGCCCTCCAGTTAGAAGGGCCCATGCTTGGTTTCGTGTTCTGCCGTCACTTTCTTGAAAATCTTAATAATTTTCCATAAGAGGCTCCTATTTTCATCTTGCACTGTGCCCTGAAAATTATGCAGCCAGTCCTGAATGAGACAGATAGACTGTACTTGGGCTTTATGTTTGTTGAGCAGTATTCATATCAGAAAATTAAAACAAAAATACTTCTAAATTCATAGAAATTGGTTTCATGTGATATGAGTGGATTACAGGAGGAAGCCGTGTTTATCAGCTGGAACTGAGCCCTTCCTTGCTATTCAGACAAACTCTCTCAATAATTACCATTTCTTTTAACTAGCTTCTTAGAGAGATTTGGCCAGGAGCTTTATTTCTTCTTTTCCAACTGCCTCATTGGTTTTACAAGATAGTAAACTTGTAGGCATTACAATTTTGGCTGCCAGTAAGAAGCCAAAAGGGTGTTTGTTTGCCGTGTGTGGTGCAGGAGAGTAGGATTTAAGACATAATGGCCTATCGCAGAGGACAGAATACGTGCTACACTTTTTAGTCAGCAGATGGGCAGCCGGGGTTTATTGTTTCCGAAGCTGGGAATGGCAACTTCTGAGAAGCTTAGACAGAGTAAATATTTCCTGCTGAATAGCAGAGTTTTTTATCATTCAGATTTTCACTTAGCATTTGGCCTCTAATTATTTAGATATTGCTGAAGCTGATTTAAGACTTTAAAAGTCTCCTGTGTTATAATTCAGGGGACAGAGACTGACTCCCATGTTCTCGTGACCAGACTTTAGTAACTTTAAAATATCCGAAAGGAATGGGCGCTGAAGGGATGGGAGAACTTCTAAACTGATCATCTATGGGAAGAAATTCTCTGTCCCTGAGTCACTAGTCCCGAACTTGCCTTCTTATAATCCCACCTAATCAGGAAAGATTATAGGAAATAGTAGTTTTTAACCTACTGCTTTTTTTTTTTTTTTAACAGTGGAAACTCTTTCTTCAAATTTATGCTTTTATGGCAGCCCAGTGTAATAAACAAAGGAAAGTTGAATTGTTTTTTTCAAATTGGGATGGTGCTTCGGGAGTCTTGATCTTCTCATCTTATTTCCTCTAACATTCCCATCCTGCAACCCCACCGCATCCCACACCCCACTCAGCACAGTCTTCAAAGTGTATCTGAAAGCTCTGGAGGATCCCCGACCTTTTAAGACCCCCCTATAGGAAACAACTGCTATAAATAGGCATTCTTAGTTCATTATTCAAGCTAACAAACAGTCCATGGAAAGAAAATGGAAAAATCTCGTGTCGTTCGTTCATATTTAAATGCCAAAGCCCAAAAGAAACGCAGACGACGGAAGTATATGTGCATCGTGCAGAGCAATGGCAAATGCAGGCAGAGCGGACTGTGTAATTCGGAGGCCTAATTTGGAGGCCTCCGGGTGAATAGTGGCCCTCTTCCCTGTCCAGGTTCTAGACAATTGGAGAGTAAAAAAGGAAAGATGAAGATCCGTCTTTATTACCAATAACGGCCAGGCAAGCTTATTGAATAAACCCAGGATCAGGCAGCCTAGGACACGTGGTTGCAGGTCTCCTCTCGTGGTGTGGAGGAGCAGGGCAGGTCGTGGCTCTCGGCCAGGAGGCTCACCACCAAGAGGGAGAAAGGGCAATGCTGAGCTGAGGATACCCAACTATTGTCAATATTTCCAAATCTACCCATCAGCGTAGTCACCCTCAACATCCCCCAGAGGGTAAAATGAGGAAAGGGGCAGAGGGTAGCAAGGAGTTCCACTAGTGACCTCTCTTTATGTGAAGGAAGCAGAACTCGGAGAAGAAACGTTTACCCCCAGTGCACAGGTTTAATGGAGGGGATTCGGGAAATAAAGGATGGTAATGGATGCTCATCCTCTACGCCCCCTGCTGGAGGATAATGTTTACTGTGGAAATACATCGTACTCCTGGTAAAATGAATTAATCCAATAATTGGAATAGAATTCCTTACAATTTGGAGTTAACTGTTATCATATACTTTGGCATATGATACTTTGGACTAATTAATTAAACATTTCTGAAATTGTTTAGTTTAATAGCCCACCTTGTAGGAAACGAAGATTGTACAACATGGGGACATTTGTTTTCTTAAGAAATCTGGAACTAACAGACTCCCACACTGCAAAATCTCCTGCCCCTACAAGCATCCGTATTCAAGAAGGAAGTTAATTTGTTAGTTTATAGCCTGGGTAGAGAATTTAGTAGAAACAAACAATGGAGATAATCTTGATTTTTTTCTTAGAAAATAATTACTTATGTAATAAGCAACGGCTGTTTGGAAACATCTAAACTTGGAATTTTAAAATTATTAATTGAAATACCATTGCTATTAACATCACATTCTAGAGATTTTATAAGCAGCATTGAATTAGTGAATAAAATAACACTGATGCCATTATGTTTCCCAAGGGAACTCAGAAATTCCTTTTCTTTTTTTTCCTGAGCTATGGGAGTCTCCATAAAGAGCTAGGTGGGGAGTCTATCCACACATATGCAAACCAAGACAGGATTTAAACACTTCAGATTCTTTTAGTATTCTTCATGAGCTCAGAGTTAGTAGAATGTTGGCACTTAAGAAAGATAACCATCACTAATTTTCTGTAAGTGTCTTAATCACGTCTTTTATTGCTGAATTTTGATGTTTTGGCTCTTGGGGCCTGCCTGACCTTGGAGAGACTGCCCCCTTTTAAGATTAGCTAATTCCTAGAGACAACAAACAATTCCCCAGTGAGTGCATCTATCATATGCAAACCAAATAATCCACAATCCTCACCCCAACCATCTATGTCATTGGGTTCTCACACTCTGAAGGTGGAAGCTAAAGCAATTCCATCTTGGATGCTAATTGGCCATGTTGACTTCTCATTAACCATTGATCTGCGAATGCCTCTAAGATTTCTACTTTATCTGCTGTTACAGTAAATCCTGCCCTTAGGCAGATTCACATAGCATTCAACTGCCCTACACATTCCTTCCCTGTGATATATAAGCCCAGGATCTAGAGGGTAATGGCACAGGGATCCACCATCTCATCTTGTCTTGCCACTGCTGAAGACATGCCTCTGTCCCTATTAAATGTTTCTTTCTGAGCAACTGGATTTTCTCAACCCCTTTCTTCAGTCTCTCAGCTTCCTTGGACTTTGGGGTAGGTTTGCATAGACCTGCCCACAACAGAATACTGACCCACTATCCACCTGCCCTAATCTCCCCAGGGCCAGGTACTAGACAGCTAGGAACAGCCCTGATGCCCCCAGAGCCTGCCGAAATTGTTCAAAGTAGCCAATCCTAAACCTCTTTACCCTGCCCTGCCTGCTCTTTCCCATGGAAACCACCATACAGGCTCTTTGCTACAATCCCCCCTCGCTCCTTCTGTCTGCTGACTGACACTGATGCTGACTGACACTGATGCTTCTCCGCGTAGCCTGTGTGCATGCAGTGCCTTCTGTTTCTAGGGATCTGTGAATATTAAAAAACACTCCTTCGTTCATGACAGTCATTTCTATGTCTCTGTGTTTTACCCATAACTGATTTTAAAAATCCCACTTATCCTTAAAATAAATACTTTTCTGTAATGAATGAATTGCTTTCATATGTATTCATCTCAAAGTTCAGAATTCTGTGAAATAGATATTATTATTCTCATTTGGCAGACCAAGCAGCTGAAGCTTAGTGATAGCAGAGCCATTTTGGACCAAGCTCCACTATACCATACAGTTGATATAGAGGCTTTGGGGGTAGTAAATGCAATAGTGCACATCTTTTTATTGATTGATCTGTAAAGTAAGGCCACAGATATCTACCTTGGAGGTGTTATAAAGATTAGAAATAATGCTATCAGAGTTCTACATTTCCTTCTATTCCTGCCTCTATCACTTTAGTCAAGGTCTGTTCCATCTTGCCCAGTTTTTTTTTTCTTCTATCCATCTTGCAAATAGCAATTTTATCATATCAGTCTGTAACAAAGTCAAAGGCCTGAAAAAGAGCAAAAATATTTTATGAGCTGTCTCTTTAGAACTCTCTCACTCTTTTTGGGAACTAAAACCTGCATCTCTGCCCAAGGCCAGTAATCAGAGGGGCAGGGGAATGTTCTTTGTTTTTTTATAGCACAGGAGATGTCTCAATGGAATTGTCTGGGGTCTTTGCTGGAGATAGGATGGATCAGAACCATCAACTATGGTTAAATAGCAACAGCCTAAAGCTGAAAACCCTTCACTTAAAAGCTCCGTATTTCTGCTTATAAATAGTATTGTGGTACTTTAAGACATGAGTCTGCCATATTCCTCATTTGCCAGCAAGTTAATAAACTCCCTTTTCCTTCTCCTCAAACCCCTTGTTCTTGTTCTTCTGACGCAGCCTTGGGGATAAGTGCTGAACTTTCAGTAACAAATCTCTTATTTAAAAACTTACAGATCTGAGATTTCTGCATTTGGATAAGATGGAGTAGTTTTCTGCAGATCAACTGTTAAGTGAAACTGTAGAGGGGTTCCAGCCTAGGTCTTGTTAGTCATCACAAAGAAAGCAAATTACTGAGACAAGAATTGCCAAGAAAGAAAGGAATTTTTAATATGAATAATGTCAGCTGGAAGACTGAGGGAGTGGCCTCAAATTCATTTCCCCGACTAAGGAAGAGTTAGGGGCTTTCATAAGGGGTTAAGGAAGGCAGTCAACTCAAAAGTCCAAGATCCCACTTGAGACTCAAGGCAAGTTCCTCCCACCTATGAACCTGTAAAATCAAAAACAAGTTATTTACTTCCAAGACACAGTGGTGGCACAGGCCTTGGGGTAAACATTCCCATTCCAAAAGGGAGAAATCAGCTGAAAGAAAAGAATTCCATGTCCCACATCCTGGGCACACGGCGGAGCCCCCAGAGCCTTGGGCAGCCCCACCCCCATGGTTTTCCTGGGAGCAGCCCACATGGCCACTTTCTCGGATTGGAGTTTGGTGCCTGCAGCTTTTCCAGGATGAGGGTACATGCTGCCAGTGGCTCCACGATTCTGGGGTCTGAAGGGTGGCAGCCCCCTTTCCACAGCTCCAGTAGGCAGTGCCCTGGTGGGGATTCCATGAGGGGGCTCCAACCTCACATGTCCCCTTGGCATTGCTCTAGTATAGTCTCTCTGTGGGGGCTTCACGCATGACACAAACTTATGCCTGGATGTCCAGGCTTTTTCTTCTGCAGGTGTAGCACCCCATGCATGCCACCAAGGCTTATGGCTTACATCCTCTGGAGCTGTGGCCCCAGCTATGCCTGGGGCCATTTGAGCCATGGCTGGAGCTGGAGCAGTGGGGATGCAGAAAGCAGCCTTTTGCGGTGGCACAAGGCAGTGATGCCCCAGACCTGGGGCACCCCCCACCCCAAAGCATTCCATACTCTTAGGCCTCTGGGCCTGCAATGGGTGGGGCGACCTGGCAGATCTCTGAAATGCCTTTGGGGACTTTGCCCCATTGTCTTGATTAGCACCTGGCTCCCTTTTAGTCATGGGACTCTCTCTAGTCAGTGGTTGCTCTGCAGCCTGCTTGGTTACCTCTCCTGAAAAGCTCTTTTCCTTTTCACTGCATGGCCAGGCTGCCAATTTTTATGCTCTGCTTCCCTCTTTATTATAAATTCCAACTTAAGTTATTCTTTTGCTCCCGCATCCAATCATAGGCTGTTAGAAGCAGCCACACCACTTCTTGAATTCTTTGCTGCTTAGAAATAAATGTCTTCCACCAGATACCCTAGGTCATCAGTCTTAAGTTCAGCCTTCCACGGAGATCTAGGATGTGGATGCAATACAGTCAAGTTCTTTGCTAAGACATAGCAAGGTCAAGGGTGACCTTTGCTTCAGTTCCCAATAAATTCCTCATTTCCACCTGAGACCTCATCAGCCTGGCTTTAACTGTCCATATTCCTTGAGGTATTTTGTTCACAGCTACTTAACAAGTCTCTAAGGAGTTCCAAACTTTTCCCCATCTTCCTGTCTTCTGAGCCCTCCAAACTCTTCCAACCTCCGTCCATGACCCAGTTCCAAAGCTGCTTCCACATTTTCCGGTATCTTTATAGCAACGCCCCATTCCTCAGTACCAATTTTCTGTGTTAGTCTGTTGCTATAAAGGAATATCTGAGGCTGGGAAATTTATAAACAAACGAGGCTTATTAGGCTCACAATTCTGCAGACTGTACAAGAAGCATGGTGCCAGCATCTGCTTCTGGTAAGGGCTTCAGGGAGCTTCCAATCAAGTTGGAAGGTGAAGGGGAGCAGGTGTGTCACATGGTAAGAGAAGGTGCGAGAGCAACGCGGGGGTGCCAGTCTCCTTTAAGCAACCTGCCATCGCATGGACTAATAGAGCTCGATGGAGCACAGACTCACTTATTATTGCAGAGAGGGCACCAAGACGCTCCCATGACATGGACACCTCCCACTGGGCCCCACCTACAGTACTGGGATACGATCTCATGTCTTTCTTACATTGCTTCTCACTAGTCCCCTAAATTTTTAACTCCTTTATCTTTCAGAAATTCCACCTTTTATGGGAAACAATTAAAAAAAGAAAAAGGTCAAGTAATTAAGTTACAGGGTTTTGGTCGTCAAACCCTTTTGGTCTGGGAATCCAAAGCATAGAAAAGCTACAGGGAGAACATGTATGGGGGTTCATCCTGTGTTTGTTCATGGGGCTGGTTACATGATCATCTTTTCAAGAATAAATAAAAATCCAGAGAAAATGTAAAACTCTTGAATTTAAAATCATCAGTGAGCTACTGAAGAAATCAAGGTCAAACATGTAAGATTCCAGAGAGAATCCAGTTGTGGACGGGTCAGCAAATAATCTGTAACCAGTATTCCCAGAATTTGCTGATTCTGGGCAGAGCTTTGCCCAGGAAGAGGGCCCTTCTGGAGGACAGAGACATTGTACCATTTGTCAGTCTAAAATGGCTGAAAAGACAAAAACAGTTTTGAGGGTTTTCAAATACATATTGGTCATATCAGTTTTGTTCCCAAGACATTTGCCAAATTCTAAAATTATATCATGTAGAAGACTACCAATCAAATCTGAAAATGTCTGAAATGCAGAACAGAATTTTTTAGTTTCACAGAACACAGAAGTTAGATTTCAGGACCTGACAGGTTTTGGGGTCCTGGTTAACAAATTACATTCTCAGCTGAAATCCCTGGGGCACTAAACCTTACGTATAATAGGAAGCCAGAAGTAGGCTGAGCATTACCCAAAAGCATCCCAGCCTTGACTTAACTCAATCCCTGATAGAAATTAAGAGGATTTGCTCTCACTTGGCTAGCAAAAAATGAATTCTGATGAAGATAACATCATTCAGAGCTTTTACAATTGTCAGAAACAATGTCTAGTATTCAATTGAAAGCTACTACGCTCGTGATGTGATGGGATGATACAACCAAAACCCGAGAACCCCCCCTAAAAAAATCAAAAATCAAAACAACAACAACAAAAATTCAAAAAACAAAAAACAAAAGACAAGATAAACAATCTCACAGGTGTGCTAGATATGAGAATTATCAGACAATGACTTTAGAGTAACTGATTACTATGTTCCAGAAAATACAGTAGAAACTGAATAATTTTATTGGAGAATTGGAATCCATTCAAAATAATCAAATGGAAGTTATTGACTTGAAAAAATACAATATCCACAATTAAGAACTCAATAAATGGATTTAACAGCAGATTAAACACAACAGAAACAGAAGTAGTGAACTAAAAGATAGGTCAAGAGAAAAGGCTTAAACTGAAGCACAGAGAAAAAATAGAAGAAATTGCTGAAATTCTCATGGTTCATATCAGCAACCTCATTAATTTGGATTGGACAATTAAGCAAATGTAATAAGTCTAACCTTGTCAAATGAGTTGCAGTATATCCCTTAATGTCGGGGGAATAGGAGAGGAATATTTGAAGACAATTCACAGTTTTTTAAAACTTGTGGGAAATGTCTTATTTGGAAACAAATTGTTTTCAATACCTAAAAAGCATTTATTTATACTAAAATTTAATGTTTAGTTTAAATCATTTTTATTTATTAATTAAAACAGGTCCTTGAACTCCAGTGGTTATTAAATACATTCCTGCATGTTCTTTATGGTCACAAAGCTAGTACAATATAATGAGAATGTCTCAAGCTTCAGAATCAGAGATGTATCAGCTTCAACCAAGGGGTGACACAGGACAATTTACTTAATAATCTTGGTTCTAGTATTCTCATATAAAAATAGGGCTAAAGAATACCTCCTAAGGCATTTGTGAAAAGAAAATGAGTTAATTGTGTGAACATTCCTTGGCCCAAGCTTGGAATGTAATAAATAATTGAATTAATTCATTTATTATTTAATGAGTAAATTAAATTAAATTTTAACTTCCTTACTCCATACTTTTAACTTTATCTTATTTAGAATTAGGATGGTTTTATGAACTTGCATTGTAGTAATGTTATCAGTTTGGACTATTATCATGAGAGGTTGGCAATTTTTTTCTAAAAAGGGTTAGAGAGTAAATATTACAGGCTTTTGGGGCCACATATGGTCCCTGTCACATATTCTTCTGGTTTTTTTTAAATTTTTTTTCACACAATACTTTAAAAATGTGAAAACCATTCCTATATTTTAGGCTGTACAGAAAGAGGCAGGGCCAAATTTGGCTTGTGACAATGGTTTGATAATCCCAGATTCAAACCTTCTGCATTTAATATATTTTATTTCCAAATTTATAATACAAATTACTAGTGTGCTTCCAAGATTTAGAAAGATTTTTAAAAAGTCTAGATTTCTTGAATTCAATTTAGAGTATTATCAATTAACATATTAGAGAAATTAAACTTTGCTTCAGGGATATTTCAATAATTTCCAGAAAACAGCAAATTGAATAACAGAAGACAGTAATTTCTCCTTGTGTCTGTGAAACAAATCAAAGACTCTTATAAGCTTGTGCACATCTTTGGAAACAAGGAATTTTGTATTTGATTAGAAAATCTGAATTCTTCAAAGGTACTTCTGTTAGTCTCATAGGTATACACATTGATTAAGATTTCTTATTAACATACAATCATCTCCAAATGTTTCCACTTAATTGCTTTTTATTTCGGTTAAGTACCAATGTTCTTTATTCTCACAAGTAGTTTAATTAGCATGGAAGGTCACTGAGAGGTGTTAAGGCACAAACTTGCCCAGAGGAAGTAGTTGATGCCTTGCTGGCTTCTAATTATAGATATCCTAGAATTGCAGAGTCAAAGAGAGTTTAGAGAGGTGGAACAATAGTCAAAGAACTAAAAGTGAACAAGAGGCAACCCTGTGCACACGAAGAACAGATGCTCAGTTCCTGTTCTTAAGGTCACAATTGCAAATGGTAATAAAACACAATTTACAGTTGTTTTGAGATTATTTAAGAACATTTATTGTGCACCTGCTATGTACAAACACAGTGGTGGATGGTTGTAGGGAATGCTAAAGTGTTGAGTAAAATATGGAGTAAAATATGTAATGATTAAATATCACAATCATATGTGACAGATGAGAGTATGTTATTCCTTGTTATTTTTTAAATAAATTTTCATTATTAACGTCAATCGAATATTCCGGATTTCACTAAATTGTGGCTAAATTATACTAGAATCTGGCTATGTGGTCATATAATCCGTAATATTAACCATATGTAGACACCCTTAGAAGCATTGTATTTTATATTAGTGCTGAAGGACCTTAGGAAATTTCACCCCAAAATATGACTTTTTGGTATTTTGAATTAAGGCTGTCACAGACTAACAGGCCCTTGAAAAAAAACAATGGACTTCCCTTCCTCTCTCTGTTATCTCTGCGTATTGCAGGAAAAATGATCAAGGATGCAAGGAGATCTGGCCTTTGATCATAAGGAATTCAAAAAACTATTAGATAATGTGAGAACTTTCTGTGGATAATTCCTTAACAAAGTTACCCAGTATGGGTATGGGAAGAGGCGAGTTGAGCAGGGGCTGTTTCATTAGACGGGAAAAGTTCACAGTGAGTTACAACTAATTTGTCGGAAACCGTGAGATTGAGGCTATGTTGAAAAGCTTCGTGTTGACATAAATTTAAGTGAGCACATGCAGTGTGTCCTCATGTCTGGCATCTCAGCAATGTTGGGACTATTTTCTATGAATAGGCTTAGATGACGCAGTTGGTATTTTCTTTCATCATTTTGGCTCTTTTATCAATGATATTTTAAATATTTCCGGGATGAAATTTCCCTACAGACTGATTTGGGGTTGTGATGGGACTTATACTGTGAGTAACTATGTGGCATCTCTCTTCTGAATTTCTTGAAGTTCGCAACTGTCTTCTGATCACTTTTCCTTTGCAACAACCAAACCACCAGCACCTACTCTTAGCCTGTCTTTCTTCCTTTATTGGTTCTACCTGTGGTGTGAGAGGAAGGATTTTCCCTCTACTCTCCTAGGTTTGATAGCTGGGTCCATGAAATGAACTGACAACAGGCAGATTAACAAGAAAAAAGGTATACAGGTTTATTAATTTTTAATATTGCATTTATGGGGGCATCACAGGAATAAAAAGCAGTGGGTTTTGAGAGCTTATAGGCCATCCTAATTGGGGAAGGGAAGGGGAATGTAGGCCGGTTAGAGGGGAGTAAATAAATGATTTTTAGGAGAGATGAATGGGCCCTTAGAAGAATAGATGGGAGACATGGTAGTTTACAGCAAAGTTTGTGTGTGTTGCCAACCTCTAGTTTCTTCTCTTGTGATATAAGTTCATTTTCCCTGATGGATGAAACTCTTGGGGAGGGGACTGACGACAGCTGAGCTCCTTTTGGAGGATCTGTCTTTAGGAAGATGGGACAGTCCAGAGAAAGCCTCTCCTTTCATTTGCTATTTTTAGAGTAACTTCAGCTCAAAATAATATATCAAAGTGGCATATTTCAGGGTGGCATATTCTGGTCTCCAACACTGGCCTATTAAAATACTTACATTTCATTAAAATATGTTTATCGAGCAAGTCCCAGAACAATAGCTGACACTTTTATAACAAAAGAAAATCAATTATGACAATTTAACAGCCTATCAGTTATTTCCTTTTTTTCTTATTCTCTTTTATTCCTTGATGGTAAGCTTCCCTATTTTGAAGAGGCAAACATAGTGTAGATATATCTCTATTGTGATTTTTTTCTCATAAAATATTATAAATATTTTCCCAGGTTGCTATATAGTATCCCTAATTGTATTTTTCATTTTTTATTTACATGAAGTTATTTTTGTTGTGGCAGATACAGATACATTGCAAACTTTTAAAAAACAATCCAGAAAATTACAAAGGAGTAGATAAAATTCATCCAAAATCCCATCAACTAGAGATAATAATTACCATTTTGAAAAATGTTCTTTCATTCATCTTCAGTGCACACATATACACATAGCTTTCAATATATAATTTCACATAAGTGGGATCATATATGCATGCAGATATGTAACCAACTTTTTTTCTCTGTAATATGTTGTGGACATTTTTCCATGTAAATGAAAATAGATATGCATCAGCCCTTTCGGTGCTTGAAAATGCATTGGAAGTTTTTATCACCAACTTTTTAACCCCTCGTGCTGTACTGAGTCCAAACTCCTCCCAGGATAAACAACACTGCTGTGCACTTCCAGGATTGTCTCAGGGTAAATTTCAAGTATTACCATCCTATCAATTCGGGAGCTCTTTGAAACTTAAAAACATATTTTATAATAAAAACTGTCCTTTTAAAAGTTGTACCATTTTACACTCCTATTACCAGTGTGATACTCCTATTTACAGAACCTTGCTTAACCTGGGGTCTTAGTCTCATCCGTTTAACATTCTACAGTGCTCTGGACCGAGTTGAAAACATTAACTCATTATTTTTTAAATTTACATTTCCTTGCTTACCTGGGT
Source organism: Avahi laniger (assembly GCA_963575035.1). Lineage (NCBI taxonomy): Eukaryota > Metazoa > Chordata > Mammalia > Primates > Indriidae > Avahi > Avahi laniger. The sequence goes on along the minus strand of CAUYSK010124276.1, from coordinate 612 downwards.
GTTTGAATGCCTTTTTATATATACTTTTGTCATTTGTACATCGTCTTTTATTTCTTGGCTTTTTAAATCCTCTGTCCAGATTTCTACTGAAATGATCATCTTTTTTTAAGTTTCCCTTTTATTTTGTTTTTATAAAATACTTAACCTTTTTCCTATGTATTTTGAAAAACTTTTCTCATCTTTATGCATGATGATTTAACTTTCATATACAAAAAAATATTATGTGTTTATAGGGTTTTTTGGTTATGTTGTTTTTGCTGTTGTTGTTCAGATGTTTTAAATTTTCACAAATTTATTAATGTTTTCCTTTACCGTTTTTAGTATTTGTGTGACAGAAAGATCTTTCTCTAGGTTATAAAAATATTATTTCATTTGCTGTTTAATAACTCAGGTGTCTTATTATTTTTTATTATTCAGATTGATGTATCTAGTTCTTATTTGAGTGTACTGAATAATGTGAAAATCCAAAGATTTTTACTCAAAGTCTAGCCAGTTTATTTACTTCCATAGAACATGGGAAAAATAAAGACAGGCACATATTCAGGTATTATTTGGACTTAAACTCATAGATGATTTCAGATTTGAGTAGATTCTGTTGGAGGAAATTGGGGA
>CAUYSK010124267.1:0-39410 GCA_963575035.1 Avahi laniger | reverse complement strand
TACAGGCATGCGCCACCATGCCCGGCTAATTTTTTCTATATATTTTTAGTTGTCTGATTAATTTCTTTCTATTTTTAGTAGAGACGGGGTCTCGCTCTTGCTCAGGCTGGTCTCGAACTTCTGAGCTCAAACAATCCGCCCACCTCGGCCTCCCAGAGTGCTAGGATTACAGGCGTGAGCCACCGTGCCTGGCCAGTAATTCAGTTTTTACATTTATCTTTCTAGAGAAAAGAATGACAAACTTTCTGAACTAAGGCTTTTTTCCCCTCTGTTCAGAATTAATTTTTTTCAGAGGGAAGAGGAATAGATTTTTCTTTCTCTGCTAAAAAAAGCTAATGCTATTTAAAGTTGGACCTTCACTATTAAAAGGCCAAATCTCCTAATTTTAGGTGTTTAATGACTTTCAGCAGTCAGTTCTCTGTGCTGTTTTTTCTGTAAAACCTCACATGGAAACAGTTTGCGAAGATTTTGTGGCTTTGAAATTTCTCAGCGTTTGTGTTAGGTTGTTAAATATGAAATATCCAATTTCCGATCAAGAGTGTAGTTTATTATATCTCAAACAAGAAGCAGTACAATTAAAGTATGCGCCTAAACCATCGACACAGCTTTGCCACTTTATGGTAGCTTGTTTATGCCAGCAACAAAGAAGCCTGGAGAGTGAGTAGCAATAAAATCGTGAAAGGCTTTGAGAATTGAATATTTTCCCTAAAAAGAAATGGTCCAAAGCCTGGAAGAAGTGGTAGTTGGTGCAAGGTCTGGTGAATATGGTGGATGACAGAGAGTTTTCAAGTCCAGCCTCTGTAGTTTGAGCAGCATTGTTTGTGCGACATGCGGTCGAGCATTGTCTTGCAAGAGGATTGGCCTGTCTCTATAGACCAATCTCTGCTGCTTAATCGCAAGCTTCCTCATCATTGAATCCAGTTGGTTGCAGTAGACATCCACTGTAGTCAGTTGACCAGGTTTCATGAAGCTGTAGTGGATAATACTACCACTGGACCACCAAACAGACACCATTAGTTTTTTTGATGAATATTTGCTTTTGGACTGTGTTTTGGCACTTCATCTTTATCCAGCCATTGTGCTGAACACTTAAGATTGTCAAAAAGAATCCATTTTTCATCACATGTAACAATGATGTAGAAATGATTCACTTTTATTTTGAGACAGCAAAGATAGGCAAGCTTGGAAATGATTTCTCTTCTGATTCTCACTTAATTCATGTAGTACCATCTATGCAGCTTCTTTACCTTGCCCATTAGTTTTAAATGGTCCAATATTGTTGGAATAGAAACGTCAAACCTTGCTGCTAATTCACACTTAGGTTGAGATGGATTTGCTTCCATGACAGCTTTCATCTCATCATTATCCACCTTGGTCTCAGGTCGCCCACGTGGCTCATTTTCAAGATTAAAGTCACCAGAATGGAACTTCTCAAACCATTGACGTACTGTGCATTCATTAGCCACATCCTTCCCAAACACTTTGTTGATATTTTGAGCTGTCTGTGCTGCATTGGTTCTACAATGGAATTCATATTTGAAAATAACACAAATTTTTGACTTATTCATGGTTTCACAAAAATTGCTCTAAAAAATACCTGAAAGATAATCACAAGCCAAACTGTGTGTTTGCATAATTGAGAATGTACCGTCATGATAAAAATAAAACAAGTGCCAAAGTGAAATATCAGCGATATCAACTGTCAAACTTAGTACTTAAGGAGATTGGACGTTTCATACTTAATAACCTAATATCATAGGGGAATGATTACTGAATGCCCAAAGAGAGTTATTGGCCAGGGATTAATTTGGGTGTGGTATAGTCTTTGGAAAAACATTCAAGTAACATTACCTGAAAGTTACAATACCTATTCCATAACATTGTCGCTTGAGTTTCAATATATGTCTTTAGATTTTTTAGTAAAAAACGTGTATGCGGGCCAGGTGCAGTGGCTCACGCCTGTAATTCTAGCACTCTAGGAGGCCGAGGCAGGTGGATTGCTCAAGGTCAGGAGTTCGAGACCAGCCTGAGCAAGAGCGAGACCTCGTCTCTACTAAAATTAGAAAGGAATTAATCGGACAACTAAAAATATATAGAAAAAATTAGCTGGGCATGGTGGCGCATGCCTGTAGTCGCAGCTCAGGAGGCTGAGGCAGTAGGATCGCTTGAGCCCAGGAGTTTGAGGTTGCCGTGAGCTAGGCTGACGCCATGGCACTCTAGCCTGGGCAAGAGAGGGAGATTCTGTCTCAAAAAAAAACAAAAAAAAAAAACAAAAAAAACAAAACCAAAACGTATATGTGAATATGTGTGTATCTGTGTGCAAAATAAATAGCAGAACCTGATTCTGATGAAGGTAATATATTCATATTGGGTGCATTCTTTGCTAAAGGCTGTTTACATTGATTAGTACAAACCTTTTGGAAAGAAATTTAGCAGTAGTTCTACATCTTATGATCTATCTTAGATCTATCTAGGGAGGTAGTCTAAATTATGCAAATAGGCACATGTAGAGCCACAGGTTGGCTCACAGCTTTCTTTCCCCCCATGACGGAGCTTTTGGTATGGTTGAATTTGGGTGATTGTAAGATTGATAAATTCATTCTGGGCTTTAGAAGACACACGGACCTCTGAACATGTCTGTTGGGAGTTAAAATTTACCAGAAGGATTTGTTTTGTTTTGTTTTGTTTTCTTTTGTTTGAAACAGGGTTTTACTCTGTCGCCAGGGTAGAGTGCAGTGGCGTCATCATAGTTCGCTGCAACCTCAGACTCGTGGGCTCAAGCAAGTAGCAGGCACTACAGGCATGCGCCACTGTGCCCAGCTAATTTTTCTATTTTTTGTAGAGAGGGGGTCTAGTTCTTGCTTTTAGGCTGGTCTTGAACTCCTGACCTCAAGCAATCCTTCCGCCTCAGCCTTCCAGAGTGCTAGGATTACAGACGCAAACCACCCCATCCAGCCTGCCATAACTCTTAAGTACATTTGGCCTCTCTGTCAGGAGTTTAAAATTATATCCCTTGAGTTCCCCCGTCACCTTCTGTTTGAGTTCTTTTACCCAAAATTGTGCTTAGCTTCAGATTCAGGTTTCTGAGTTCCTTGGAACACTTGACCTAAAGATGTAATTTCTATGCTGCCCTCAGCCAACCCCGCATATTCAAAATGCACATTAATATAGTGAAAGCTCTGAAAAGTCCAATCGTTCAGTCAGACTTTTAAAATTTGAACATAGTGTTTGCCTAACTTTTTGAACAGGAAATGCTGCCATTTATACAGCTATGTGACCTCGTCTCGCTTTTATAAGGGGAAACTCCTTCATATGATGATTGTGCGCCTTGCGTGAGATGAGTTTGTAAAGTACTTAGCATGCTGCTTGGCACTTAATAAGCGCTTGATAAGGTTGTAGTGGGTTCTATTTAGATGTGTTCTTGACTTCCAGTCTAATTGAGGATATGAGACTAGCAGATACAAAACGACGAGGAACCAAAAGTGGGTGTAGGGTCATTTGTGGGGAGCTCCATGTTGAAAATGGGTTTGAACTAGAGAGTTGGATAGAAATAGCAAGTTGGAAAGTGTGACAATCTTGTTTCTCTGAATATGCTTAAATATTTATATATGTCCTTGACTCCTCCCCCCACCACTTGACCTTTAAATGATTCATCTCTTTGTGATTCTGGATGTAATATAAGTTGAAAGACATTTGGAATATTGAAAAATCCAAGTCACTGCTGTCCAGTAGAACTTTTTACCATGATGGAGATATTCTATACCTATGCTGTTCAGTATGGTGGCCACTGGCCACATGTGACTGTCGAACACTTGAAATGTGGCTAGCATGACTGAGGAATGAAATTGTAAATTTTGTTTTTGAGACAGGGTCTTGCTCTGACCCAGGCTAGAATGCAGTTGTGTTATCATAGCTCACTGCAACTTCTAACTCCTGGGCTGCAGCGATCCTCCTGCCTCAGCCTCCCAAGTAGCTGGGACTATAGGCACGTGCTGTCACATCAGGCTAATTTTTTAAAATTTTTTGTAGAGACTGGGTCTTGCTATGTTGCTCAGTCTGGTCTTGAAGTCCTGGCCTCAAGCATTTTCCCACCACAGTTTCTTAAAAGTGGTAGGATGACACGTGTGAGGTACTAGGCCCAGCCTTGTGAATTTTATTTAATATTAGTTAATTTAAACTTAAAATTAAACAGCCACATGTGGCTAGTGGCTACTGGCTACCATAATAGACAAACACAAAAGTGAACTTAAAATGAAGTTTAGGATTTGTTGCCAAAAAAAAAGAATATAAATAAAAATTTCTAATCAATCAGTTCTCTTATAATATGTAAATTCATCATGAAATGTTGTTTGTTTTGTTATAGGTCTCCAATTGAGAAACATGGCACTGTTTTCCTGCACTCTACCCACCTATTGCTGGACTTCTGTTGTAACAAGTTGGCAGACACTGGCTGGAACTGGGCTGCAATAAAACATGCCAGTTATCAATGCTGACAAGAGCCTAACAAGTGCCAACTTACAGATGATTACGCATTTTTGAATTCTAATGAACTGTTTTAACCTTCAGGAAGAATTGTAAAGACCTGTACATAGCACAACATGATCCGGATAATATATATACTGTTCATGTACATCCACAAATACACCTTGTACCAAATAATGCTTTCTTGTAGTAGAATAAGAATCGTGTTAATTCTAAAAGATTTTAGCAGGTTTTCTTTCCTATTCATTGTTTCTTATCAGTTTTAAAAGACTCCTTAAAGCATGTCAGATGAAAAGCAATTAGGATTAAAAGTTTCCATTTAATTTCCTTTAAACCATTGAGGCTACATTAAACTCTTTTCACTTACTAAACTTTTGTATCTTCTTTGTTTTGACACACTCCCCTTTGCTTTTATCTCTCCTAGCTGCCAGAAAGTTCTCAAATCATTTAGTTCAAATACTGAAATACTTAATAAGCAATTACTTGATTTTTATTGATGACTTCAGAGCATAGTCATCACTAGGTGCTTTGTCCTTTTTGTATTCTAGTTGCTCCCATCTCTTGGATTGGATGTAGCAATAACATTTTTTGGCCGTTGAGAGCTCTTGAACCCTGTCATTACCCCTGAGAACTAAAAGAGTTGGTTCTTAATTCAACTTATTGAAATTTTCCCCAAATAGTATCAAATTCTGATTTGGTTTTGTTTTTGCCCTTGAGTTGCTTAATATTAAGGTTGGATAAATAAAGCATGCACAGCTCAGCTACAGGCTTTCTCCTTAACTCCTGGGTTTGCTACTAAAAATGCTGTTTACCCTCATACCCTTCTCCTGAGTCCTTTATATTTCTTTGCCTCTATTCTTCTATACTGCAGAGTTTTCTCACCTATTGTACAAAGAAATTGCGATGTATATTTTCATGTAATTTGATTTTGGAATTCTGTCACCTTATGTAGTGAGTTCTTCCAAAATATAATTTTTTTTCAATAATTGTCAAGTTGTTGGCTTTTATTGTATTGAATGAAGATTATAATACCGAATGCCAGAGAAGTGCAGTTTAGAAAAATCTCAGGTTGATTCCTTATGCAAACAAACTTAATACTTGAAAATCACATGGCCATCGCAGTATATGTATTGGGTTCTATCTAGATTCTTATGTGAATCTTAAAACATTACGAGGTAAATGCGTTGCTATTTGACATGCAGATTCTGTCACTGACATAGTGCACTTGGATTTGATTAATGTTTGAATATAAATATATTTCGTATCATACAATTTTCTAGAACAACTTCAGCAAATGGTAAAATGAGCATGTGAAGTGTTAAAGGCAGGCCTGGGCTCCTCGATGTTTGTTGTGAGGTTGGGAATGGGAAGTAGTCTTTGGCATGTAAAAGATAGAACTTGAGACAGTACCAGATGGGACATGGTATTTGATCGTGAGAATAAGTGAGAACTGGTTCATCTTGCTCTGTGGGGTTTGGAGAAATGCTTTGGCAGAAGAGCAAAATGATTCCTGCCAATAACCCATACCTCTACAAATTTTGTATATCCTTTTTTAAGCAGAAATAAAATAGTTGAAGATGTATTCACAGTAGAGAATGAATTTTCTAAATCTCAGTCTCTACTCTGAAGCATTGTAAAACTCCATAAACATAAAAACCCATAAATATGTAATGACTGTGAAAATTGTTTGATTTGATTCTTCAGAGCCCGATTTTCTTCAAGAACTTTGTGACTTTTTTTTTTTCCTTCCCTAAAGACCGTATAGAAATTGTTGCCCCAAAATGCTGGCACTGCACACCTACTAGTGACTTGGAATGCAATCCCTTTTACTCTTAAACCAGAAGTTGTTCACATGGCGTTTGCTGTGGCAGAATGGAGCTAGAAATTTGTTCTCCTGCTGTAATTCTGCTAGCAGAATTAAAACCTGGGATTTGATTCTTCAGCAAGTAGCAAATGACCTAGTAACTCAGGGACAACTATTTTTGAACTTTAAGTGCCACTTTAATGCAGTTACTTTGGCATAACCATGTGGTTTTTTAGGGCTAGCTCTAGGGGAGTGGAAGGGAGAGCCAGGAATGTGAGTGCATCTCTTTTCACACTCTTGCCCACCTGGCGCCCTGACCGTGCTACATGCTGAAACACAGGCCTAGAAAGATGTTATGACTTCTTTTCCTCTGTCAGAGATGTCATCTGTGCCTTGCCAGTGTTCATCTGAAAATGTAAAGTTAAATGCCTCTACATTTGAAATTAAACTCCACTCAGGTGACACTGAACCAGGTGGCTTTTGTCCCACCAGTACCTCATTGTTTGTGTGAGGTGATTCCTCTCTGCTTTAGGAAAAGGATTTCCAACCCCCGCCTCTCCACAACCTTGTGCCAACGCATCAACATCTACATAATCTTAAGGATTGTAGAACTGTTGGCTGTTTCCTAAATTTATTCCAAGTTCTCACAGAGGCTTACAGATTTCAGTCTGTGCTCATAATGGGATGGATGGTCTCAGTGGCTTTCTGGCCTCTTCTTTTGAATTTAAAATCCATATGAAGTTGATTTCCTTGTCATTATAAGGCAATATGCTTGTCAGGTTATTCCACTCGTTCTGTGATCACTTGAGTGTCAGTATCTTTAATGGCCTTCATTCTTGGTTGTGAAATTTTATATGCTCGCCTACTCCCTACAAATTTGCCCACTTTGGGTTGTGGTGCCTGTGTATCTTTGCCCGTCTGGTCTCCAGTTGGTGGAATTACCTTTTTTGTACTGCCACTTCTCAGCATCTTCGAAATTTGACATAATGTTGCTTCATTCCAGTTTTTTTTTTAGTTCTGTAATTTGTTGATTGTATTTAACTATGTGAGTTCTGTTGTGATGTTTACTGTATTGTAAAGCACCTCAATCATGTGATGGGTGCTCTATAAATCAATAAATGATGACTTAGAGGCTGTATCATGGGCTATTCTGGTTTTAGGATGCAGGTCTCAAAAGCAAGTTTGTGGGATTCTTTCTGTATAAACGGCACATGGTACCAAAGGGCCCACAGGGGAACCTTGATAAAGAATTTTACAAATTTTATTTTAACGAAAGAACCAGAGGGTGGGAAGTTAACTTGCTTCCAACCTGATACAAAGCTCTTTAAATTTCCAGTACATGGCCAAGCGCCATTTTCAATCAGAGTTTCTGTGTGTGATGATTTAGAACCTTAAAGTGGGCACATGTTAAAACATTATTGGGGATTTTGTCTTTGTTCTAAACTGGCTCTACCATAAAGATAAGCTAAAAGGTGAGAAACACAGACTGAAATATGAACTGGAAGAGACCGCAGGCATCATCTCAATCACCAACCCCTCTCCTCCAAACAGATGGAGAAACTGGCCAACATTCCTGCCCAGGGTCATTTAGTAAGTTATTGTCAAAAGAGGCAAGACTGAGTACTTTTTTTTCTTTACAAGATAATCAACATCCAGCTTTGCATCCTGAATCCTTACAAATAGTTCATATGGATCTAGTGTTAGGTGTTTAAAGCTTGCTTGTCTTGGTATAACTTGCCAGTGGCTGTTCAGCCCTCTTAAAACGCAGAAAAGAACTAGGGGTGGTGGCTCCTGCCTGTAATCCCAGCACTTTGGGAGGCCAAGGTGGGAGGATCACTTGAGGCCAGTAGTTCGAGACCAGCCTTGGCAACATAGTGAGACTTACTACAAAATGAAAAAATTAGCTGTGTGTGGTGGCTCGAGGCTATAGTCCTAACTACTTGGGAGGCTGAGACAGGAGCAGGAGGAGTGGTTGAGCCCAGGAGTTTGAGGTTGCAATGAGCTATGATGGTGCCACTGCAGAATGTCCCCCACACCCCAAAAAGAAAAAACTGAGAAAAGAACATGAATCAGAGCTGAAATAGAAACAAGAAAATCCTTCCTGAAAGCAGTTTTGGGAAGGTTTGGGGATTATTTCCAGACTTTATATCTAGAAATATATACACATAATCATCTACTCAAGTTATATAGCAAAAAAGTTTTATTTGCATACTGTTCCAGATATAAATGATCAGGTTTTTGTCTCCTGACTGTGTGCAAGGCCCTAGGCTTCCAGGAAGGACCAGTTGATTTTTCTCCCCCGCCCCCATCCCCATAAATGTAGTGTGAATAACCACCTTATCAAATTTAAAATCTTTGCTTTCTGGAGGCCCACAAACCCTGACAAGATTCAGTTTGCAGAGCAGGTTATTTCCCAGCTGTGGTTTTCCTGGTGGTTCAGTTTCAGATGTGTATAATCTGGCTGCCAAGGTAGGATTAGGTTTTTTTGGCACAGTGGCAGTCTACACTGAGCTTTAGTGAAATGATTAAAGAATTTTGAATCCTGTTCATTTAGGTAAATTAACTGAAGGAAAAGGAAAAGATTTTCACAAAAGGCAGCCAGACACATCTAAAACATACGAGCCACACAAAAAGTCCTAGGCAAGAAACTTGATTTTTTTCCCCCTTCTCAGCAGTATCCATCAGGAATAAGTATAATAGCACTTGTATGTTCACAATGACATTTATTCCGAACAAGCACTGAAAATCAAGTTTCTATTTATTGAGCCTCTGCTTTGTGGCAAGCTTGTGCTATGTGAGTTTCATAAAGGATCCAGTCAAATCTTACCAGGATCCTCCAAGGTAATAATTTCTCTTGAGGAAACAGGTTAAGGTTAATTTGCCAAGGTTGTAGAGCAAGTAAGTTTCAAGACTGGGATTCAGTTCCAACTCCTTCCTTTAAATACAGGGTGCTGTTTACTCTGTTTACATGTGAGGCAACCAGAGCTCAAGAACACTGACTTTTCCAAAGTCACACAGAGAGTGGACATGTTTTTTTTGAGACAGTCTCTCTCTGTTGTCTGGGCTAGAGTGCCATGGCGTTGGCCCAGCTCACAGGAACCTCCAACTCCTCAGCTGAAGGGATCCTCCTGCCTCAGCCTCCTGAGTAGCTGGGACTACAGGCACGTGCCACCATTGCCTGGCCCATTTTTTCTATTTTTAGTAGAGACTGAGGGGTCTCGCTCTTGCTCAGGCTGGTCTCGAACTCCTGACCTCAAGCAATCCTCCCATCTTGACCTCCCAGAGAGTGCTAGGATTAGAGGCGTGAGCCAGCACACCCAGCCAGGAGTGGACATGTTGATGATGGTACTTCACCTGGTTCACTGGACTACTTACTACCGGTCTAGAGATATCCTCCCCTTCCCTGCCATGATATCTCACTGCCTCCCCGAGTCCATTCCCCTGTGCTCTTAAACTTGAGATAGCATTGACTCCCTTTCTATACTTCATTTTCCTTGACTGAGGCAACTTCACACTAAATTCCTCTTAATCTGACAGCAAAACCTGAACTGGATCTAAGATGAACCATGTTCCAGTGTTCAGATTTTGCAAAATGTCTGTATTTCGAATTATATCTAATGTAGCTCCATCCAAGCCGTTGGGTATTGTAGCTCACGGAGTACTACACATGCTTTGTTTTACAGGCTTTATCAAGTTATCTGTAACCCAGGCTTTCAGGTCAGTTAAGAGTCCCCTCAGGAAACAAGGGCCCAAGGATAGGGTTATATCAAATAATTTCTAAGAGGAGTGCTTTCTCCTCTCTGAAAGAGGGCTCTTTGAAGCTAGGTTGTGACAAAGAGGTAGTCAAGCCCCTGACTCGATTAAATGCCTCAGGTGAGTTCTGGTTTGACCACAGGCATCTAGTCCAAGCACACTCGGAAAGGGCACACCTTTGTTTATTCCTGTATGTGCGATAGCTGAAGGGAGAGGGTCCCTGGTTTTCATCAGATTCTTAGAGGGGGTCATGACCCTCCAAATCATTAGGAACCTCAAATTCTAGCCTAATTTGCTCATGAAACTGATGGGGAAACTGAGATGCAACATAAAAGTTCGCAGGGACTTGCCCATGATCCGCACCGCAAGGCAGGTGCAGAGCCAAATCTGAACTTGGTTCTCCCGACTCCCAGCAGAGCTAATGGTGGTTATACGTCCACCATTAGCTGAGTCCGGGCTATACCCCAGAACCTGGGCTGGTGCTGCTGAGACAAAGATAAGTCACCTGATGTAAAACCGGGCATCAACTCTGACAATACTTCCCAACCACTTCTATGTCTTTTTTATGCTATAACCCACGAAATATTTCTAGGATGCTCTAAGATAAACAGATGAGGCTGCTCGTGGCCAAAGGAGACCGGCTTGCCTGGCCACTCTGAAGGCCGCATAGGCTCACCATTTTGGCATACTTACACACCATGCTCCACTGACAGGGAAGCTTTGAGCTGTGGCACCTCCGTTGAGCCTGGCAAGTGCTTCCCTAGCCTTCCTTGTCTACGAGCAGCTTGCTCAGCGCAGCTCCTCTAAGCACCTCCCTGCACATACGGTCTTCACACCTTTAGCCTCCCACAACTGGAACCTCAGTGCCTGAGCACACAATTGTTCTTACACATTTCAATATCCGTTTCTTCCCTCTCCCAGGTGTCTGTCAGCCAGAATTGTTCCCTCTTCCTCAAAATTTTAACCCTTAGGCCAGGCGCGGTGGCTCATGCCTGTAATCCTAGCAGTCTGGGAGGCTGAGGTGGGTGGATCGCTCAAGGTAGGAGTTCGAGACCAGCCTGAGCAAGAGCGAGACCCGTCTCTACTAAATAATAGAAATAAATGATCTGGACAACTAAAAATGTATATATATATATATATATATATATAAAATTAGCTGGGCATGGTGGTGCATGCCTGTAGTCCCAGCTACTCGGGAGGCTGAGGCAGAAGGATCGCTTGAGCCCAGGAGTTTGAGGTTGCTATGAGCTAGGCTGACACCACAACACTCACTCTAGCCTGGGCAACAAAGCGAGACTCTGTCTCAAACAAAAAAAAAGTTTAACTCTTGATTCTATGTTTCCGAGATCTAAAATCCAAATTCCTCCTCCACTCCACCTCACTACTCACTAGTGCTTATCCTTGGTAGCACCTAAAACATCTCCAACTTTGAATCCTCCCTCTTTTCAGTTCTGACCCCTCCATCCTTTTCTCAGATCCTTCTTTTAACTGATCATCTCTTACTCGTGGCTGTCTTCCAAGGCCACCACTTCCCCTCCAGCCCTTCACTGTTCATGCATTCTTTTGATTCTCCTTTGAGTAAAAATCTTTTTTGAAATATCTCATGCAATGCAGCTATGTTACTCTTTAGCCCTCCATTTTTCTATTACCTAACTAATCTTACAGTTTTCCCCACACTCATCAAAGATTTTAGCACCTGGCTTATGGTGTTCCTTCCTTTCCTACCTTTAAATTCCAACATCTAATTTTTCAGGCTTCTTATTTTTACTTCCACTCTATTCCATGGCTCCATCCTGGACTATATCATCTCCTAGTGCTATTTCACCACGAACTCCAGTTTGCCACTTTGACCACAGCACTCTCCCAACCGTTGTTTGCATTGCACTGGTCTTCAATTATTACAGAAATCTGCAGTTTCATGACTCCTACATCAGCCCCTGGCCAGTCTGCATCCCACGTTTGATGACCTGAGCTGTAGTCTTTTAATAGTCTCAGTTTCTTTCTGGCAATAAAATCCGAAGCCCTGGACAAATGCTATAATTCAAATTCTCTGTTTCTGCAGCCAGGTGGCTCAGTTCCAGAAAAAAGTAACCCAGCACACATACATGGGACGCTTGAAACCAGGTCCTCCAATCTCAGAGTCCTCTTCTAAATTTTCTTCACTCTTTTTTTTTTTTTTTTTGAGACAGAGTCTCACTCTTTTGCCTGGGCTACAGTGAGTGCCGTGGCGTCAGCCTAGCTCACAGCAACCTCACACTCCCGGGCTCAAGCGATCCTTCTGCCTCAGCCTCCCGGTTAGCTGGGACTACAGGCATGTGCCTCCATGTCCAGCTAATTTTTCTACATATTTTTAGTTGTCCGATTAATTTCTTTCAATTTTTTTTCCTTTTATCTTTTTCTTCTATTTTTTTTTAGTAGAGACGGGGTCTCACTCTTGCTCACGCTGGTCTCCAGCTCCTGAGCTCAAACAATCCGCCCGCCTCGGCCTTCCAGAGTGCTAGGATTACAGGCGTGAGCCACCGCGCCCGGTCTGGCCTCTTCTTGTTTAACAACCTCATCCATAAAGTTGATCATCAATCGCTCCCATATCTTTTTCTCCTATATATCTATCTTCATGCATGTTCTTGTTTTCTAATGTTTTAGAATAACAGGTGATGTGCCTCTAGTCTAAATTTCATCCCTTCTGAGTTCCGTATCGCATGCAGAGCACCGCACCTCCTCAGGGACCGTGAACCATCTATACCTGTTCCCTTTCCATTGGTTCCTTCCTATCAGACTCTCACATCTTTAAAAACCTCAAGACCAACAAAAACCTTCTCGCAAAAAAAAAAAAAAAAAAACCTTTTCACAGCCAAGCTTCTCCAAAGAGTAGTCTGCATTCACCCCCTTTTCCGTGCCCTGCCAAGGACGTGGAATATGACCGTGCTCAGTCAGTGCTTAATAAATCCTGATCCTTGAAAGTACTTGGTGAAAAGAAACCAGGCTCCCTGCTTTTTCCCGAGTCCAGCTGTCCTCTCCACTTTTCATTCACCCCTTTCCTACCCTCGACTCCTCCTTTTGCCGCTCCTCCCATGACTGTCGCGAGACTTGGTGCCTTCGTTCCGCGCGGTCCCTAACGAGCGGCGCACTTCTCGCGAGACTGCGGTCAGGGCCGGGCCAGACATGGCGGAAGGTAGGGTTTTTGTGGGGCCGCGCGGGAAGGCGCGGAGCTGTGGGGGCGCTGCTTGCTGGAGCAGCCTTGGGAGGGGACAGCCGGGCGTTGTCGCATGGGGCACAGCGGGTCTCGCGAGCCTTCCTTTCCAGCCTCTGGGCTCCACGGGCCGGGGTCCGGAGTGCTGTTCCTATGGCAACGCCCCTCCAGCGTCTTCGACCCCGAGGGACCACGGCGGGCTGCGGAGCCTGGTTGAGAGGTCCCTTGCCGGGACGGCGTGCAGCCGCGGGACCCCAGAGGGTAGCAGGGGAGAGTCCTTTAATTACCAGCGGTGCCGGGACCGTGGGGGAAGTAACCCTGTTCTTAGGAAATCGAAACTGCTGTCCTGGCACGTCCTGCATCCGGAAGGGGTACATCCCTCGCCTGCGGAAGAGCTTGGGACTCTTTTCGGGATGAGGGGTGGGGGAGAGCCAGCGCTGCAAGTGGCCCACGCGCCAGATAGGCGCGCACTGTAGTCACTGGGCTCCCCAACAGCCCCCAGCGTTCGGGAGGGCTGGGATTCTTCTCCCTGGTTTACAAATGAGGAGGGGAGGAAGGGGTTTGCGTGGTAAGGGGGTTGGCCAAGGTCACACTGCTCGCAAGAGGCATGCTTAAACCAGACCTCTCTGCTCCTTCGCCTTCCAGTCCAGTTTTAACCCTTTTTTCTGGCACTCTCTTTCTGACATTGCAGGTAAAGGAGGCAATTCAGGATCTGCCTCCTTAACGTAGCGTTATTATTTAATAGAATCCTTCATTGTCAAAGCCTTATTGTACAGGTGGGGGGAAAGAAGGCCCAAAGACGGGGAGTTACATGCCAGGGACCATACAGTGACACTGCTGGACCTGAGCAGTGTGCTTTTCCATTTTACCCCGTTATTGGAGAAAAATACTCCATGTTTGGCTTTTGTTTATTGAGTGATTGCAGTGTGCTTGGTCATGACCTGTCCTCTTGCTTCTGAGCTAAGCTTTGACTGAACCCATCATTTATTGAATCTTAGATGTGAGCAGCACATGACAGTTTGTAGGCTTTTCTCATTTGGATTAGACTTCAGAATAACCTCTCGAAGGAGGCCTTTCCTTTGTTATTTACCCTTTGTAGATAAAGGAATTAAGGCCAAGGTTATAGAGATAGCTGTGACTGCACCCAGTTTTTGTCTTTGCTTTTTCTACCATACTGTCCCTGGAGGGGGAAACTTCAGGTGACTATTGTCTGAAAACAGAGGAGAAAGAAAAGGAACTGAAAGAAAGCTAAGGCATCCCCTGAAGCTATTTTTTGGGTAGATTACGGAATATTGTTTTACCCAGTGGGCAGCCAAGGAAATGAATCTGTTGCTCCGAGCTGAGCCGTGAGATGGGGTGGAAAGGTTCAGGAAGGACTCCTGTGAGTCAATGGGTAGTCCAGCACTTTTACTGTAGGAAGGGAAGTTGAGGAGTGTTTTGGGAATACACTACCAAGGTCGAAAATGTGGAGGGCTGCTGGTTTTTCATTCAGCAGTGTTACTGAGCATCTGCAGTCAGGAGGATCCAGCCTTGAGGCGCTCGTATAGGCTTAGGTCAGTATGTTGATCGTTATCCTTCAGGTGCCTTGAGATGTGTGTTAGGGTGGTCTTGAGAGACATCTTGCCAGTGGAGTATACACCTTACGCACAGAAACAAAATATTCTTTTGGGGTTAAATTGGCCAGAGGGGATAGATACATAAGAACATTGATGAGGTTCTGACTGTACAGTTTTCTTTTACCTTTTTTGTGTTCCGATTTCCTGACCTATGTTTGGACTTAAGCTTTTTGGAAACAATGTTACAAACTTTGAATGGAAGAATTCAGCCAGGTATTCTGGGCCCATTAGCTCATTAAATCGAAGGTGCTTGCTATGCGAAAGAAGGCAAGATTAGCTAGAAAATGTTTTGTGGGGTATTACTTGTTTCACGCTGCTTGTGCTTTAATCAGAATTGTCAGAACTTGCTGCACTTGTTCTGAGATACTTATTTAAATATAAAATAGTGGGGCGAGGTGGTTCACGCCTGTAATCCCAGCACTTTGGGAGGCTGAGGTGAAGGATCTCTTGAGGCCAGGAGTTCGAGACGAGCCTCTATAGGGAAAAAAAAAAACCAAAAACCCAGGTTTGGTGGGGCACATCTGTAGTCCTACCTGCTGGGGTGGCTGAGACAGGAGGATCACTTGAACTCAGGAGTTTGAGGTTGCAGTGAGCTATAATGACACCATTGCACTCTAGCCTAGATTACAGAGTGAGACCTTGTCTCAAAAAAAGAACCCAAACAAAAACAAATAGCAAAAATATGTCATGTAACAATTGAATTATCTGTAAGGACACTGTATGGGAACCTCCCTGATAATGGTTATTTTTTGATGTGAAAGTGTGGGAAATCACGTCTAGGAATAGTAAATAAAACCTTGGGAGAATGAGTATACAGTAGCTTCTTACATGACTTGTTTAGAAAACAGCCTTCTTTCCTTCCATCAATCCATGGCTGCTGGTTTGGCCATATATATTTAGTTAAAGTCTGTCCTAAAATTAGTTTCCATTCTACATCTCTACTAATCTAAGCTTCCTTTGTAACACAAGTGAGCTGCTTCAAAAGCCTCCTGCTTTTACTTTTTTCTCTTTGATTTTGTTTTCCCACAGCCTACTTTCGCAGTTTCTAGCGTTCCCTTTACAACAGTTTTAAATCAGATCATGTCTCTCCCTCTCTTCTTAATACATCTTCTCCTCCATACCAACTCTCGTGGTTCTCCATGATTTTCAAGTATATTCCAAGCCTCCTTCTAATGACCTTAAAGTCCCAAAAGATTGGGTCTCTGCTTAACACTGATTTTATCTCCTACTTCTCTTCTCATTCACTAGGCCCCTGCCACAGTAACTTCCTTGCCTTTCTTTGTACATGCCCAACATACTTCTACCTCTAGAAGGTAGAAGTCCCCTTTGGCCTAGAACAGTGTTTCACTGTTTCTCCTCATGGCTGACCAACTTTTATTCACTCAGGAGTCTGTCAAGTTGTCACTTCATTAAAGAACTTCTCTCGTTGGAATATAAACCCCAGGAGAGGAGGGACTTTTTCTGTTTCATTCACTGCTATAACCTAGAATCATGCCTAAGGTTGAAAGAATATGAATTTATTGAGCACCACTTCCCAGCCATAAAGAAAGGTTGCCTGGATACATCCTTAGCCTCTTGTCAAGTAAACCGGCCAGTCCAACTGTTATTATGCTCTGAATAATGTCAGTCTGCACGGAGCGACCCAACCTACTTTTCATTCAGCCCATTTTATTCTTTGCGATTGAAGTGTAATACTTAAGAGGTCAGACTCTGCAGTTGGACGTGGGTTTGAATCCTAGTTTAAGCAGTGATCATAGGCAAGTCAATTAATTGCTCTCAGTCTCAAGTTTCTTCAACTTTAAAAGGGGTATAATCTCTGTTTCACAATAACTGTGAAGATCAAAAGATATAGTGCATGAAGAACATTTTTAGCACAATGCCTGACATTTTGACCCTGGCATGCAGTCTTTTAGTTAGTCTCCTCTTAAACTATTCTCCTATTCCCTTCCTCTGTAAAATAAAAATAAAAGTAGAAAAAAATGTAATGGTTTATTAAACAGAAAATTTATCATAGACTTTTATTAATTTGGTGGAATTTGGTCAGGAAAATATTTATTTTAATTCTTATTTTTTTAGAGACAGGGTCTTGCTCTGTCACCCAGGCTGGAGTGCAGTGGTACCATTGTAGCTCACTGTAACCTTGAACTACTGGGCTCAAGCAATCCTCCTACCTCAGACTCCTGAGTAGCTGGGACTATAGGCATGTGCCAGCACAACAGGCTGATTTTTAAATTTTTTGTGTTGTTGGAGTCTCACTCTTTTGCTCAGGCCGATCTCAAACTCCTGGCCTCAAGTGATCCTCTCTCTTTGGCCTCCCAAAGTGCAGGGATTACAGACATGAGCCAGTGCACATGGCTAGGAAAATACTTTTGACAACAATTCAAATAAGGTGAAGATATTTCATATTCTGGACATTCACTGGTCAATACAGTAGCCACTAGCCACATGTGGCTACTTAAATTTAATTAAATAAAAATTTAGTTCCTAGTGAAGCTGGTGCCACTCAAAGTACTCAATGGCCACGTGGCTAGTAGTTCCATTAAGGGACATCACAGATTAATAGGGTATTTCCATCATTGCCAAAAGCATTGTTGGATAGCGTTGTTCCAGAAAATGCTTAATCGCTGTAAGCTAATAGAAATAGGGAGAGAAGAAACTTTGCTCTTTCTAGTTTTGAAATTTATCTGTGTAGTGTTTCACTCATTCAACAAATGTCCCAGGCCATTGGTAATTACATGTAATCTGGAGCGTTCTCAAGCACTGTTCCTTTATATTCTTTTCTTTACTTTTCCTTTCTTTCACCAACTGTAGCTGTTAGCTTTCTCCCTGGGGATTTTTTTTTTCACCAAGAAATAGTTAATCCATTCACTAAAGTAAATGTGGATGTGTCAGTGTAGAGCTACTAGGTTGTACTGAGTTATGCAGAATTCAGTCACTGGCAAGGCGATTTGCTATAGGCGATTTGAAACATTATCATGATCTACAGTCATGCCAAACAAAATGAGAAATTACTGTCCCCAAACTCCCTTGTTGAATCTGAGTAGGCCAAGGACCTATGGTATTGAACTCCATCTAGTAGGGCACTGTAGGGAGGAGGAGGAGAAAACCACTGGCTGGGGCCGAGGGAGAAGTAATTGGTGGTTAATCAAGAATAGCCAGCTTATTCATAGGGAGCTCTGAAGTCTAGGAGATTAAAAAAAAAAATGTGAATGAGGTACCATATTGTAAGTGAAAGACGAAAAATGCTTGGGAAGAGATTTTTTAGGGATGTGATGGGAGTGTGTTTTGGGTGGTCAGGGAAAGTCTTTCCTGTAGGAAAAACTTTAAGCAGGACTTTGAAAAATAGCCCTCTTTTGGACATGGGGATATGAGAATGGGTCTCTATTCTAGGTGGAAAGAATAGTGGAGTATGAGGTGAAAGAGTATGTTAAATGCTAAATTGTGAAGGACATTGATTAAACATTAGAATTTTATTGTTTGAGTCATTGGGTGATGCCACTGAAGGGATATCAGCCAAAGTAGTGACATAACTGGAATTGTCTGAAGCATGTTGAAGTGGCTGCAGTGTATAGGATGGGTTTGGGAGGAAGGAAGCCAGAGAGGAAGCTGTAGCAGCTGATGGTGAGCCGTTTGGTAAGGGGATTGGGGCCGGTGAAGATTGATGTGCAAGGACTGTGGAAGATATAAAAGAGGACTTTGGGAATCTGTTTGAATGTTGCAGAGGGAAAGAAAGAGAAGGAGGGAGGGAGGGAGGAATGTTAAAGGTGACTCAAGGATTCTAGATCTGGATGACTCAGACAAATGGCTAGGCACTAACAGGAAGAGGAGGAACAGATTTGAGAAGAAATACCCTGACCTCAGTTTTAGACATACTTTGCTGTGCCCAGTATGCTTCTATGTGGTATGTCTAAGTTGGAAGTGTTTCTAGTCAAACAGGAATTTGGAATGGAAATTAGCTAGTTAGCTAATATTTGTTGAGCATTGCCTATGAAACCAGCCCTATCAGTGCTATACAGGGTGAAGTTTTGAGAGACATGCGAGTCACTACACTGACTCGAACACATATGCAGACAAACCTAACAGAGTTGAATTACATTCAAGAAAAATGTATTTCATTGTAGGTGCAAGCTACTGTGCCAGGGTGACAAAATGAGTAAGACACCATCTTAGCTTCAGTGGAACTTGCAAAACAGAGTGGGGAAGGCAAAGTTTTTCAAATAAGTATGCATACTGTGCTTTATAGTTTACTGAGTTTTCTCTTCTACGTTGGTGATAAATGGCACTACTGTCCAGCGAGACTCTTAAGTCAATAACCTAGAAGTCTTCTCTGCTTTCCCCCCAGCTCTACAGTCAGTCATCAAATCCAGTGAATCCTGTACAGCTTGCACATTGGTTCTTTCCTCTCCTCTGTCACTCCATTGGTTCATACTAGTAGTTCTTAACCTAGAGAAACCTGCACAGTAGAATCATCTGGGGAGCTTTTAAAAACCCAGATTTATGCATCTGTCAGCTTCAAGGAAGATCAACATATCCCACAAAACATTTTTTTCAAATGGATCAATATTGAATAAAACATGGCTTTGCTGAATCAATTTTCTAAATGAATACGACAGTTATATCGGTTGAGTATCCTAAATCCAAAAATCCAAAATCTGAAATATTCCAAAATTTGAAATTTTTTGAGTGCCGACATGATGCTCAAAGGAAATGCTCAATTGAAAAGATTTAGATTTCAAATTAGGGATGCTCAGTTGGTAAGTATAACACAAATATTCCAAAATACAAAAAAGTCCGAATCTGGCCCCAAGCATTTTGGATAAGGAATACGCAACCTTTATGATGTTACCTTTCCTGCCATAGAAGTCCTCTGTGCTAAGTTTTGTCTGTGACCAGAGTAAAAGAATTTTTTAAAGGAAACTTTGGTTAAATGTTATGACAGTTATAATTGCTAGATCTTTTAAAGCGTAGAAAGTCGAAATACGAAATGTCTCTTAGTGCCATTATATTGTCAATAATATCTGAAGTGTTTTTTTTTGGTGTGGGGGAGGGTATAGAGTATCAGGGGCATCTCTGACCCTTCCTATTCCTTTGCATTTTCTTCCAGATGGTATTGCTGTCTTCTTTTCTTTTCTTTTTCCCTCTTCTTTGGAAGAGGGTATGGTGTGCAATTGAGTTCTCAGCCATAAATATATCTACTTTTTTAAAATTCTCCCATGAAACAAGTTTCCTGTACTTAGCACTCCTCATTAATGAATACTCAGTAATCCCATTGAAAGAAAGATTTCATCTGTACTATCACAGATTTAGAATAGTGGTAGTGGTAGTAATTCATCACCAGTGGGGAGCTTTTATAATCTGATGCCAACAGAGAAGATAGTATTTTCTGGGAAGGTGATACTTCAATGAAATATTGTATGTGAAAGATCCTAATGTATGCCTGAAACAAAAAATTATTCTTGTAGTTCTTAAAATAGAGTGCTCCCACAGCCTTTGTAATCATTTCTCTTGTATCTAATGGACATAGTTAAAGCAGAGTAGGGATAAAATCATTCAGTCATTAAAGAATTATGCAGGCCGTGCACGGTGGCTCACGTCTGTAATCCTAGCACTCTGGGAGGCCTTGGCAGGAGGATTGCTTGAGCTCAGGAGTTCGACACCAGCCTGAGTAAGAGTGAGACCCCATCTCTACTAAAAATAGAAGGAAAATGACCAAACAACTAAAAATAGAAAAAATTAGCTGGGCATGGTGGCACGTGCCTATAGTCCCAGCTACCCGGGAGGCTGAGGCAGGAGGATTACTTGAGTCCAGGAGTTTGAGGTTGATGTGAGCTAGGCTGACGCCACAGCACTCTAGCCCAGGCAACAGAGTGAGAATCTGTCTCAAATAAAAAATAAAAATTATACAAAGAAAATTAATTCACTACTAAAATTCTGGCTAGACTGTAAGAACAACAGAAGTATAGAGAAAGGAAATGTCAGGGTACCCTGTTAATCTAAAAAGACTTACCGAGTACAGTGTCGGTTAGAATTGGAGTAGACACACTACTAAATTAACACTTCTAGATCAATGCTTATGTGCACATGTGGTAGTAAAATTCAACAGAAATCAAGCTGGTGGGAAGGTGGAGGAGGGGATAGGGAAGTTCACACCTAACGGGTACAATGAACACTATATGGGAGATGGACAAACTTATAACTTTGACTCAAACTTTGCAAAAGCAATTCATGTAACCAAAACGTTTGTACCTCCGTAGTATTCTGAAATAAAAAAAATTAAAAAAATCACATAATGACATATCTTAAAAAAAAGAATTGGCGTAGACAGGGGATTAGAGAGCATTTAAGACAGGAAATGGAAAGAACACATGTAATTCCTAGATTAATTAATGATTAATTAATCTTGTTTGATATCCTTACATTGGAGCTGAAATCAGGCAGCATAGTTTTAACGGGATGGGCTCTGGTTTAAGACCCCAAATCTCGAGTCTGTCTCTTGCTAATTTTGTAATTTTAGGCAATCCACTTAACCCAAGTGAATTTAAACAGTTAGTATACTACTTTTTGGATATGGTTAGAAGAACCTAAATGTTATGGGAGACATTAAAAAATATTAATTCCCCCTTTCTCTCAAGACAGAGTCTTCTTGCTCATTCGCCTAGGTTGGAGTGCAGTAGTGCGATCAGCTCGCTGCAGCCTCAAACTCCTGGGCTCAAGTGATCCTCCTGCCTCAGCCTCCCAAGTAGCTGAGACTATAGGTGCTCACCACCATGCTTAGCCTCCCCTTTCTCTTCTATTGCAAAGTATTATAGGAAACTGAATTTCATCGTACTCTATAAAATGATGTTTTTGATACTAATTCAGCAAGAAGTTACTAGGGCCTTAAAATCTTTTACTATACAGAATTTTTTGTTTGTAACGATGGGTATTTTAGTTTCCTGTGGCTGCTGTAACAAATTTCTACAAGGTGGGTGGCTTAGAAAAACGGAAATGTATTCCCATGATTCTGGAGGACAGAAGTCTGGAATCTGTGTCACGGCTGAAATCAAGGTGTCAATAGGGCCGTACTCCCTCTGGAGGCTCTAGGAGAGAATCTTTTCCTTGATTCTTCCAGCTTCTGGTGGCTGCTGACATTCCTTGGCTTGTGGCCACATCACTCGAATCTTCAAGGCCAGCATATTCAAATCTCTCTTTGTTTTGTGGTCACATGGCCTTCTCCTCTGTGTCAAATCTCGCTCTTCTCCTTATAAGGATACATAAACAGCCATGTGCTGTATAACATTTCAGTCAGTGCAGAGACCCTTTTTTTTGGTTATATCAAGTAACATTTCACAGGTTCCAGGGATTCAGGTGTGGATATCTTAAGGGGGTGGGGCATTTTTCAGCCTACCATGGTAGGCACTGTCATGTAATTTGACTTTTTAAGTTAAAAGGTTTCTAAAGTTCCTTTGTGTGTAGTTTCTAAATGCTCAAAGACTGTGCTGCACACTTCAGGGTATCGCCAGTGAGATGAATAAGACAATTGCTGTGCTCAAGAAACTTCATGAAGGTATCAGGATGCCACATCAGGAAACTTGTACTTTTGTAGACAGTGGGAAACCACCTGAAGTTGTTTGATTAATTGAGCTGTGTTTTAGGAAGATTAACGATGGTGGAAGATTAACGACGATGTGTAGAGTGGAAAGGTGGAAGGATGTGAAGGGTGACAGGTTACGTGTGTGAATGATGCTAAGGACTCAAGGAAATGTTGGTGTGGTGGTATTCAGATCAGCAAGACAGAAAGATGTCAAGGTGCATCCCAGAGGAAGGAGTTTGTTGTTGTTAGCTTTATTGAGGCATAATTGACAAACAGTGAAATTTACCAATTTCAACTGTCAATCGATAGATATTTGCGGTCATGTAACCACCACCACAATCATGACAGAAGATTTCTATCACCTTAAAAAGTTCTCTTGAACTCCTTTGCAGTCAATCCCATTCCCCTGGCCACTGGCAACGATTACTCTGCAGTTTCATATGAAATCGTACAATATGTAGTCTTGTGTCTTACTTCTTTCACTTAGCATATTGCTTTTAAGATACATCCATATTAGCCGGGTGCGGTGGCTCACGCCTGTAATCCTAGCACTCTGGGAAGCCGAGGCGGGATCGTTTGAGCTCAGGAATTCAAGACCAGCCTGAGCAAGAGCGAGACCCCGTCTCTACTAAAAATAGAAAGAAATTAGATGGACAACTAAAAATATATAGAAAAAATTAGTCGAACATGGTGGCGCATGCCTGTAGTCCCAGCTACTCAGGAGGCTGAGACAGGAGGGTCACTTGAGCCCAGAAGTTTGAGGTTGCTGTCAGCTAGGCTGACGCCACAGCACTCTACTCAGGGCGGTAGAGTGAGACTTCGTCTCAAAAAAAAAAAAAAAAGATACATCCATATTGTTGCATGTTTAAGTAGTCCATTCCTTTTTTTTCCCTGTGAGACAGGGTTTTGCTCTGTCACTGAGACTGGAGTGCAGTGACATGGATATAGCTCACTGTAACCTTGAACTCCTGGGATCAAGCGATCCTTCTGCCTCAGCCTTCCATGTACCTGGGACTACAGGCACCTCACTGTGGCCGGCTAAGTTTTTAAATTTTTAGTGTAGAGGTGGGGTCTCTTTGTGTTGCCCAGGCTGGTCTCAAACTCCAGGCCTTGAACAATACTCCTGCCTCAGCCTCCCAAAGTGTTGTAGTTACAGGTGTGAGCCACTGTGCCTGACCAATAAGAAACTGTCAAACTGTTCCAGCGTGGCTGTGCTATTTGCATTTCCATGAGCAATATATAAGACTTCTAGTTCTCCACATCTTTGCCAACCCTTTTTAATTTTAGACATACTAGTGGGTGCATAGTGGTATTTCATTGTGGTTTGTGGTTTTAAGTTGCATTTTTTTAATGACTAATGATGCATATCTTTTCATATGCTTATTTGCTATGCATTTATCTTCTTTGGTAAAGAATTCAAATTTTTTGTCCTTTTTTTATTGGGTTGTCTTATTGAATTGTAAGAGTTCTCGATATAATCTGACTACACGTCCTTTGTTGGATATATGTTTTGCAAATGTTTTCTTGCAGTCTGTGGCTTGCTCTTTCATTTTCTTTTTCTTTCTTTTTTTTTTTTTTTTTTACAATCCGGGGTCTTGCTCTGTTACCCAGGCTGGAGTGCAACGTGTGGTCATAGCTCACTGCAGCCTCAAATTCCTCGGCTCGTCATTATCCTGCCTCAGCTTTCTGAGTAGCTAGAATTATAGGCATGAGCCACTTGCCTGGCTGTGTCTTTTAAGAACAATTTTTCAAATTTGATAGAGTCCGGTCTACCCATTTTATCTTCTATAATTCATTTTTTTTTTGTCCAGGTTAAGAAATCTTTCCTTAATCTGAGGCCACTGAGATTTTTTTCTATGTTTTTCCATTTTTTTCTATGTTTTAGTCTAGAAGTTCTTTAGTTTTTTTTTCTTTTTTTTTTTTTTTAAGATAAGTTCTTGCCATGTTGTCCAGGCTGGAGTGCATTAGCTATTCACAGGTGCAATCATAGCATACTATAGCTTCAAACTCCTGGGCTCAAGTGATCCTCCCACCTCATCCTCCTGAGTAGCTGGGACTATATTTGTGCAACAACACCTGGCTCTAGAAGTTCTATAGTTTTAACCCTTACATGTGATTTTGCATTAATTTTTGTATATAATGAGATATGCTAGTTGGGATTTGCTTTTTCTCATATGAATAGCCAGTTGTTCTAGTCCATGGTCCTTTCCTCATTGAAGTGCCTTGATACCACTGTCAAATCATTTGGTTATATATGTGAAGGTCTATTTTTGGATTGTATTCTATTCCATTATTCTGAATACCTGTCTTGATGCCAATATGATACTATGTTAATTACTGCAGCTTTATAATAAGTCTTGAAATTGAGTTATGTAAGTGCTGTACGTTTCTTTTTCTTTTTTTTCCCAAAAGTTGTTTTGGCTATTTTAGGAACTTTGCATTCCCATATAAATTTTAAAATCATCTTTTCATGTTCTATAAAAAAAGTTTGCTGGGATTTTTATTAGGTTGATGTTGAATCTGTAGATCAATTTAGAGAGACTTGACATCTTAACAATATTGAGCCTTCCATTCCATGAATATAACTCTCCATTTATTTAGGTTGTCTTTACTTTGTGTCAGCAGTGTATTATAGTTTTCAGTGTGCATGCATTGCACATTTTCTGAAATTTCTCTCTCAGTATTCTATGTATTTGCTACACTGTTATAAATGGATTACTGTAACCTGTACCTTGATACCCTAGAGCTTTCAAGTCTGGGTAACAAGTGAAATGGAAGTAGGAAGAGGAGTTTAATTTGAGGAAGATGTTAAGATTGATTTTAGACTTGTTGAGTTTGTAGTACCAGTGGGTCATTCTTTCAGCAGGAGCTGTTGAAGGAGAGATTTGGGGCCATTTACGTAGCAGCGACAGTAGAGTATGGACATGCATGAGACCACATTCAAGGAAGAAAGTTAAGAGAAAGTTCGGTTCTAGGTCTGAACCTTAGAGGACTACGTTCTTTTAGAGCTGTGGTCCTCAACCCCCAGGCCATGGTCCAGTAATGAGCCATGGCCTGTTAGGAACCTGGCCGTGGATCACTGCCTGAGCTCCACCTCCATCCCTCCCCTCTCCCCAGTCTGTAGAAAAATTCTCTTCCGTGACACCATTCCCTGGTGGCAAAAAGATTGAGGACCACTGTTTTAGAGAGTAGGTAGTCAGAGTAGTAGATGAAGGATCCCTAAAAAAATACGAAGAAAATTAGATTACAGAGTTAGGAAGCCAAAGCAAGACTTTCAAGAAGAATGGCTTGATTGAGAGTTAGACACTGCAGAGAGGTTCAGGGGCTTGATGAATAAGGAAAATGTCATTGAAATGGGCGATTTTATCATTGTGACTAAGACTGTTTAGTAGAATGGTTTGGGTAGAAGCCAAGTTTCAAAAGATTAGGGAGATAAGGAAGAAAGTAGTAAGTAAAGAAGACTCCCTTCAGAAATTGGGGGAGAAGGAAAAGAGTGTACTAGACTAGGCAATCATGAGCGTAACTAGAAAGAGAAGTTTGTTTCGGGGGAGGATGTTACTGTGAGCCTGGAGACAGGCATGTCTTGAAGGTGTAAGGGCTGTTTTAGTGGCATGAGGTTTGGTAAGGGGAAGTGAGAGGTTACAGAATTCTAGGCATGTGGGACACATTAATTGTTTTCTTCCCGTCTCATTTGGATCTGGGCATCATTTTGATGTCCTAATTCTTTAAAAATCACCTAGAACAAGGGAACAGAGGTTAGTAAACTATGGCCTCTCAGTCAGATCTTACCTGAGACTTGTTGACTTGCTTTTGTATAGCTATTGAGCTAAGAATTTATTTTTATATATATAAACATTTATTAAAATATATAAATATTAACTATAATGTATATTTTAAACAATATTTTTAAATGGTAGAAGAAAAATCAAAAGAATATATCATGATGTGAAAACTACATTAAATTCAGTTTTGAGTGTCTATAAATAGAGGTTTTTGGGGGAACACAGCAACACTTACTCATTTATGCTTTGTGTTAACTATGGCAGAGTTGGCCGGGCGCGGTGGCTCATGCCTGTAATCCTAGCACTCTGGGAGGCCAAAGCGGGTGGATCGCTCAAGGTCAGGAGTTCGAGACCAGCCTGAGCAAGAGCCAGACGCCGTCTCTACTAAATAATAGAAAGAAATGATCTGGACAACTAAAAATGTATATATATATAAAAAAAAAATTAACCGGGCATGGTGGTGCATGCCTGTAGCCCCAGCTACTCGGGAGGCTGGGGCAGAAGGATCGCCTGAGCCCACAAGTTTGAGGTTGCTGTGAGCGAGGCTGATGCCACGACACTCTAGCCAAGGCAACAGAGCAAGACTCTGTCTCAAAAAAAAAAGAAAAAACAATGGCAGAGTCGAGTAGTACCACAGAGACTGTATGGCTCATAAAGCCTAAAATATTTACTCTCTGGCCCTTTGCAGAAATTTTGCCAACTCCTGAAAGAAGAGTGTTATAAAAATACATTGTTGTTCCTTTTCTGACTGTCCCATGTAACTATCAAAGAGATAATTTGCTGATTAACTATATTTTTTTTGTAGTAGACATTGGAATCTTTATTTTAGACTATTCATGGTGAATGCAGATTTTTTTGTCTTAAGCGTCTTTGGTTAAGTCAAGACTGATGAACCGTCAGAAAGGATGCTTTAAAATGTCTGACCTTAGACTGTGCCGATGAAGAGCAGATGGTTATTATTTGGAAAGAAACATGATAAAATTGTAATGGAAGTTGCTGACGTTCTTCACTGATACTTAGCCTATAGCTCTTTCAGTGAAACTGTAGGTTTTATCTATTATTTGAATTTCTAGGCTTATTTTTCAAAGTTGGGGGGTGTGGGGAGAAGAAACCATACCTGAAAACTAGCCACTTCTTGATGAAGAAGAATAAGTAGTAGTAATAGTGTAGCAGCCGTAGTAAACCATATTAAACCAGACACTGTGTTAACTTATTTAACCTATTTTAACTCAATTACTTTTTGGATAATACTCTAAGATACTGTTAATATTATTAGTCTCATTTTCTTTTCTTTTCTTTTTTTTTTTTTTTTTTTTTATACAGTGTCTCACTCTGTTTGACGGGCTATTGTGTTTTCTGTGGCGTCATCATAGCTAACAGCAACCTAAAACTCCTGGGCTCAAGTGATCCTCCCGCCTCAGCCTCCCGAGTAGCTGGGACCACAGGCATGTGCCACCATGCCCGGCTAATTTTTTCTATATATTTTTAGCTGTCCAATTAATTTCTTTCTATTTTTAGTAGAGACGGGGTCTCGCTCTTGCTCAGGCTGGTCTCGAACTCCTGAGCTCAAACAGTCCGCCCGCCTCGGCCTCCCAGAGAGCTAGGATTACAGGCGTCAGCCACCGCGCCCGGCCTATTAGTCTCATTTTCTACAATGAGAAAATTGAAGCACAGAAAGGAGTACGGTCACACTGCTAGTAAATGGAATAAGACCCAGTCAGCGAGGCTCCAGAGTACATGTTCTGGACTGTCAATCTGCAAGTAGAATCTTGCAACACAGGACTATCCCGTTGTTGTCGTTCTAAGAATTATAATAATAGCTAACATCTGTTGACTGGTAGTACTACAGGGCAGGTACTGTTCTAAGGTCATTATATGTATTAGCACTTTTATCGTTTACAACATCCTTACAGATCAAGAGAATGAGGCACCTAAGGTGTATCACAATTAGAAAGTAGTGGGGCCAAGATTTTTATCCCAGTCAATCTAGTTCCAGAACCTGTGCTCTTAACTGCCGTGCTATAGATTTTCTCTTCATTATTGCTCAGAATGCTGATTCTGTCCTTTCTCTTGTAAGAACTCTACAGCTTGGTGGCACTTCAAGGACACATTTGCATTGCTGTTTGCAAACAGACAGTATTCCCCACAGAATGATAATGTCTCAGTCATGGGCATTCTCTATACTATGAAACGATAAGACAAGCACGGTACCACTGTTACGTGCATATAAATGGCTCGAGTGCATTTGTAATCCTTTGGGTTTCCCTCTACAAAAGTACTGGGTGGGGAAGCGTCTGTAATTTTGTGAGTAAGATCCCCAAATCATCCTAAAACCACCTTGCTTTTTATCTTGCCTCTTCTTTGCTCATTACCTTTGTCGTTTATGTCTTGTGTCAGTGCCCAGGCAGCAGCTACAAATTTGTATCAGGAATTCTGTAGAGACTAGGGTTATTGCTGTAGATTTTGGAATTATATGTGTATAACTGATATCCAAGGAAGTGTATAGGGTTTCCTTGAGAGAGCAGAGAGGGAGAAGACAGCTGAAACAGAACTTTTAGGGTCTCCGCCATGTGAAGGATTAGAGGAATCAGAAACTTTCTATTCTTGAGGGCAAGTGTCCTAATAATGCTCCCTATCATCTACCTCCCATTGGTTCTAGCTCACCTTAAGGTTTTCCACTCATCTTCTGTTTGAATTTTTACCAGGGTTGCAATATGTTAGCACATAAATGAGTATCCAGCTTCTTTGCGTCTATTAATTTTGTTCTTGGCCCTCCTCTGTTTGTGAGTTCTTTGTGGATGCTACTGGATTCTACGTTTGATACTGCTTTGATTGCTACATACATTATTCATTTGGAAGAGGTGCAAGTTAGCCCTTTTAACTCTAGAAGAGGCAACTCCTAATCTACCAAAATGCTTAGTGCCCTAGGAGATGCTTCATAAATACTTGCAGATTGGTAGTTTAAGTGAAATGGAAATGCAGTGATATTTCCCAGCCAGCTATAGTCATGCTGTGTTGTTATTCTTGAGGAGCAAAATACTTAGGTCAGCTATGATGTGACTGAAACCAAGGTTAGAAGGTTCAGTTTGCTTTGAAGAAAAATCTCCAATCTACAGCTACAGGTTACCACTGTGAAAATGTGGAAGCTGTCTCTTTGCAGGTGGGATGCAATTCTGAAACTAACAGGTTGACCTAGCAAAATGAGGTATCCTCAGGCAATGGCAGGTGAGTAATAGCAGGCATTTTTGTCAGTGAGCTCTTGGAGGACTGGGCTTGGCTTAGGCTTGTAATTATTTGTACTTCTCATAGATAAACATACAGTGCTTGTGTATTGTGTCTATTCAACAAATGTGTCGATTGATAATAGTTTAAAAGGAAAATCTGACCAAGAAAAGAAAAGACTGAAGGCCCCCCCCCCTTTTTTTTTTGCATTTTCTGGATCCAGTATGCTACAAACACTTAAAGGTTTTATTTAAATTTTTTGAAGTAAAACACCACTTTTCTGCTATGTTTTCTCTGTACTATCCTAAACCAGGTAGGTGGTCTCACTTCATGCTCCATTTGTATCCCGGCAGAGTGCTTTGAAGTGGCTTGTTTAATTGCCTGTCTTCTCCATCATTCTGCAACTTTTAAAAACATGCCAAGATGGTTTCCATTACCTTGACATTCACACTTCATAGGTGCTTAAATTTTTTTTGTTTTTTGGAGACAGAGTCACGCTCTGTTGCCTGGGCCAAAGTGCCGTGGCATCAGCCTAGCTCACAGCAACCTCAAACTCCTAGGCTCAGGCAATCCTACTGCCTCAGCCTCCCGAGTAGCTAGGACTACAGGCACACACCACCATGCCCGGCTAATTTTTTTGTATATATTTTTAGTTGTCCAGCTAATTTATTTCTATTTTTAGTACAGACGGGGTCTTGCTCTTGGTCAGGCTGGTCTGGAACTCCTGACCTCAAGCTATCCTCCCGCCTCGGCCTCCCAGAGTGCTAGGATTACAGGCGTGAGCCACCGCAACCGGCCTGGTGCTTAATTTTTTGATGAATGACTAGGTTATGCATTTATCTTCTTAAGAAATAAAAATCTTTGAAGAACAAATCTATTAATGAACAAAAAAAAGTTGCAATTCAGTTGATATTCTGTTTAAATGTAGTATTCCCACAGCCTGTGTGTGACTTGGGGATGTGTGTGCTAGAGGCTGAACTTTTTTCCAGGGCAGTAATTCCCATACCTGGAGCTGTTTTAAAAATATGTATTTCCCAGCCCCACCCAGAGCTAGTGAATCTGGGTCCTCTCTCTAGATAGTTCAAACTGCCTAAGTGATCCTCAGGCAGCCAGCCTGCGAACAGTGTCATAGAGCATGATCTGAGAGGCGAGAGTTGGCTAGGTTGTTGGTCATGGGCTTGTCCCCTTTCTGGTCCTCAAATTCCTTGTCTGGAAGTTGAACTAAAAGAGATGATCTTGAGGCCCCTTCCCATCCTAAAGTTGTGTGATATAACCCTTACATTTGGGCATTAGAAAATTATTTTTCCTCATAAGTCTAATTATTCACTGTGATCTTTAAAATTTGCATAAAATACTTGCTTTATGCATGCACATAGATTTAAAATTCAAAATAATAACAGAAGGCTTACAGCAAAATAAATTTTGCTTTACTTTTCCCACCCTTCAGCTCTGCTCCCCAAACTAAGTCCTTTCCACTCTTTTGTTTGTTTCTTCTCTATTTACCTTTAAGTGATTATGCTTACACTGCCATTTCTGATCAATTGTCAACATTAACTGACTTCTTACTATGGTAGATTAGGAGTTGCCTCTTTGAGAGTTTTTTTTTAAGGTCGGCCTAACTTGAACCTCTTCCAAATGAATACCAGTGATGATTTTTACAGCATGTTAGACTTGGGACATAGTATTTAAGGCAGCTCATTCATTATTTTGCAGTTTTCCATTTCTGCTTTTACTTTTGTTCATCACCTCATACTTCTGATAATGCCCTGTTGATTTTCTGGGACTTTTATTGATCAGTCTCAGTTCCTAGGTCAGTAAAACATTTAAATCCCATTCTGGGCCAGGTGCGGTGGCTCACGCCTGTAATCTTAGCACTCTGGGAGACCCAGGTGGACGAATCATTTGTGCTCAGGAGTCTGAGACCAGCCTGAGCAAGAGTGAGACCTTGTCTCTACTAAAAAAAAAAAAACAGAAATTATCTGGACAACTAAAAATATATATAGAAAAAATTAGCCGGGCATGGTGGCGCATGCCTGTAGTCCCAGTTACTCTGGAGGCTGAGGCAGGAGGATAGCTTGAGCCCAGGAGTTTGAGGTTGCTGTGAGCTAGGCTGACGCCATGGCACTCTAGCCCAGGTAACAGAATGAGACTCTGTCTCAAAAAAAAAAAAAAAATCCCATTCTGCTTTTCCTGATTTAAAAAAGTTGTATAATCTGTTATAATAGTTTGAACTGTTTATCTAATAATTACATAACTGTGAAATGCAGGAAGGGTGGAGGAAGAGCTGGCAATTTTGAGTGCATGTGCTAGTCACAGTAGTTATCATTTAATTCTGACAACAGCATTAAGAAGTAGGTTTTCCCCTTATTTTACAGATAAAGAAATAAAGCTCAGAGAGGTGAACTTGTCCATAGTGCCATAGCTAGTTACTAAAAGACTTGGTTCCCCATCAGTTTCACTCCAGAACCCAGTACAGGTGTATATCAAATTTAAAAAACTTTTTAATCGAAACATGACATACATGCAGAATAGTACAAATCATCAGTGTAGAGCTCAATGCATTATCAAAATGAAACGTGTATGTAATCACCACTAAGTGAAAATGAAAAAGAATGTTGCCATTATCAAAGAGGGCATCCTGTGTTCTCTCCTGAATACCACTTTCCTGCTGTTCCTCTGAAGGAATAATAATTGAAAATAAGCATCATCATGACTTTTGACACCATAGATTGATTTTACTACAAGTGATTCATTTTGCTAGAAGTTTTTGAAAGGAATTTTAGCCTTAATTGTATGTCCTTTTCCATTTTCTATTATCATACCTAGAAATTCACTGCTAGTTTTTCTTTAAAGAGGCCAATCACCTCCATTTCTCTCTATCCAGAAAAAAAAGAGACTATAAATTTGGTACCATCACGTGAATTTATTGCCATTTGTTAAATGCTCCCCCTTCGAGGTAAATAGTTGCAGTTTTTTGGTTCTTTAGTCTGAGTCACTCTGAATAACTCTTTAAGACCAGTGACCTCTGTATTTTTGTCACATCAGAATAAAAGCTTAGAGCTGATTTTACCCTCAAGGGGTTTGGTGTAATTGTAAATTCTGAGATTTTAAAAATATCACAGTAGGGTCATTGTAAGTACCATTTTCGTTTAGCCGACATTTTTTAAAGCAATGTTTGATTTAAATATAATATTAGTAGACTAAATAATTGGAGTATTTTTTTTAAAGACAGCTTTTATAGGAATTCTCATCTGATTTGTAACTCGTGAACACAGTGATCACTTTAGCAACTAAAAGCAAATTTTCATCCTATAATTGCTTTTCAAATCTTTTTTTCCCAGGAATATTGACTTATACCTGAGACTTGCAATCCAGGTTTTGACTCCAGGCATTTATTTTGTATGGATCCTTTAGAAGAAGAGAAAAAAAATTCCCTACTATATGTATGAAGAAGATAGTCTATTAGTATTTAAACAGATTTCTCTCTCTCTCTCTCTCTCTCTCTCTCTCTTTCTCTCTTTTTTTTTTTTTTGAGACAGAGCCTCACTCTGTTGCTCTGAGTAGAGTGCTGTGGCGTCAGCCTAGCTCACTGCAACCTCAAACTCCTGGGCTCAAGTGATCCTCCTCCCTCAGCCTCCCTGAGTAGCTGGGATTAACAGGCGCTCGCCACCACGCCCAGCTAATTTTTCTATTTTTAGTAGAAACGAGGTCTTGCTTTTGCTCAGGCTGGTCTCACACTTGTGAGCTCAAGTGATCCTCCCGCCTTGGCCTCCCAGAGTGCTAGGATTACAGGTGGGAGTCACTGTGCCCTGCCTAAACAGATATCTCTTAAAATACTTTTTCTCATCATGAAAAGCAGGACATATTGGTTATAGATACCTGAAATATACAGAAAAGTACAAAGAAGAAAAATCCCCTCTCAGTGAGACCTCCTGATATTTTGTGATACTCAGTTTGTCTTTTTACTCTTCTTATATGTGGATATTTATTAAATATAATGTTGGAATTATAAAATATAGTTTTGCAGCCTGCTTTTTTCTGTTAGAGATACTTATTCTTTGAATATGCATATTTAACATTACATATTTATTTGAAGACATTAATGGTTGCATAATAACTTCAAACTCATGTGCTACTTTATTTAACCATTCTTGCATTGTTTTTGAACCAGTTTTTGATTATTTCTATGTTTATAAAGAATTAGCTATTGGGCAGCAGGTGGGAGAGAGATGAAGATGAGAGGGTGGAAATCCTCTTTTAAAAGCCAGATTTTACTTAATTAGTTAAATAGTGAGTACCTGTGTATCAGGCCCTATGTCAGGCTCTGAGACGCTGACTGAATCTTTTCACATTGTAGGAGATCCAATAAGATGAGTGAGAGCCTGAATTAAAGTCATAGTGGAGAATGGGGTATGGAAAATAAGAAGGATTCCCTGAAATGTTTAAGTGGGAGAATCAATAGTTTTTTGTTGACAAAGTGTTGGGGTAGGGCTGAAAGTATGTGAGTCAGTGGGAGATACCACATGTCTTGTTTGGATAACTGGAATGGATGATAGTGTCATTTATGAGTATAGGAACCACAGGAGGGAAGAGATTTGCGTGAAGTTTTGTTTTGGGCATAGTGAGTTTGAGGTGCCTATGGGCTGCTAGGGAGAGCTGTCTGTTGGGAAGATGGGTAGATGAAGTGAAGAAGAGAGATCTGGACTAGAGAGATGAATCTGTCAGTCACGGGCACCTAGATTGTGGTATCAGCCACAGACTAGAGACCTGGTCAGATCTGCCTTAGGAGCACATACGGTAGAGAAGAGGGTAGGATAGAACCCTTGGGAGTGGCAGTGGTCAAGAGTGGGAGACAGATGCAAGGAAACATGTGCAAGGGACAGAGAACTGGAATTGGAGAGACGGTAGCATTGTGGTCGCTGTGGCTACTGAAATAGAAGAAAAGAGGGATGGACAGCAGTGTCATTCTGCGTCATAGAGGTCCAGGAGAAGAACCGCTGGCAAGAATCTGTTGGATTTAGCAATTAGAAGGTCATTGGTAAGAGGAGTTTCAAGGGAATGGTGGGGACAGAACGAGGGAATGGCAGGTGACTAGCAGGTGAGGAAATGGTGTGTGGTAGTTAGAGATGGAAGGGCAGAGGATGTCAGAGGTGGTGTGGACAGGGGGTTTTGCTTTAATAGATAGAGACTTGAACAGGTTTGTGTGCTGGGCACCCAGGCGAAAGACTGAAGTTTCTGGGGGAGGGAGATTGATGATAAAGCAAAAGTCCTGAGGAGCAGAGGAGAGGGATGGGATTTGGAGCCTGGATGGAGGGATCAAGGCCCAGAGGATGACTGGGCCTAGTGGATCACTGGCACCTAGACTGCGGTATCAGCCACAGACCAGAGACCTTGTCAAGTCTACCTTGGGAACACATACAGTTGAGAAGAGGGTCAAGGATAGAACCCTGGGGAGTGGCGGTGGTCAAGAGTGGGGAGGCTGTGGATCCATAGTTAGAGACCTTGATTTATAAAGGTGCCAATTTGTGTGGTTGTATGAATCCCCCATCCCATCCCCTATCAAGACACCAGCGAAGGAGGAGAGAAGTTTCATACCTGTTTACTTCCTCAAGAAAGCCTTCCGTGATCTCCTAAATTAAATTTCTTTTTCTTTCTTTCTTTCTTTTTGTTTTTTTTTTTTGGAGACATGGTCTCTGTCACCTGGGCAAGAGTACCGTGGCATGATAGCTCACTGCAAACTCAAGCTCCTGGGCTCAAGTGATCCTCCTGCCTCAGCCTTCCAAGTAGCTGG
This sequence comes from Avahi laniger, assembly GCA_963575035.1. Classification (NCBI taxonomy): domain Eukaryota; kingdom Metazoa; phylum Chordata; class Mammalia; order Primates; family Indriidae; genus Avahi; species Avahi laniger. The sequence continues at coordinate 4,197 of CAUYSK010124267.1, read as the reverse complement.
GACTACAGACACGTGCCACCATGCCCATCTAATTTTTTTCTATTATTTATAGAGACAGGGTCTCACTCTTGCGCAGGTTGATCTTGAGCTCCTATCCTCAAGTGATCCTCCCGCCTTGGCCTCCCAAAGTGCTGGGATTACAGGCATAAACCACCACGCCTAGCCAATTAAATTTCTTTATAAGCTCTCGTAGCTCTGTTGTTTCCTTCTAGCACTCTAAAGTAGAATTGTAGTTTTGCATTTAATTGTTGCAATTGTTATAATTATAAATTATAATAAAAATTATTTGATTTATGTTCATTTTTCTCAGTGACTAAAAGCTCTGAGGAAGATATGTCTGATTTTGCATTGCTTCCCTTGTACAGTATGTCACCTAGGCGATACTTGGTAAATGTTTGTTGAATTTAATGAACCAAATATAGCGGTTCTCAACCTTTTTATTTGCCCCAGCACACCTGTGGAGTATGACTTCCTTCCAAAAAATCTTCTAGGTGATTTTGTTAGCCTCTTCTCCTTGAGACTCCTGCCTTTATGGTCAAAGATTTACAGGGCTGGTGGCCTGTCAGTATCTTTATGTAGATCTCTTTGTTGTTATATATTGCATATTGAGCTTCTGAGAGGAGAAATCCCCATACCATTATGGTCTTCTCGACCCAGTGACCAGCACCCTGAAACAAAGCCGTTCTTGATCCTGTAGGACTGTCACTGAGATATAGTAGAAACGTGGCTAGTCACTTAGGTAGCTTTCCCCTGTGTGGGATGAGGGAGTAGTGAATGCTGTCTGCTCTACACCTGCCATGATAAACTGGACTCTTTGTTTCCTTTACAGAGGAGGTGGCCAAGTTGGAGAAGCACTTGATGCTTCTCCGGCAAGAGTATGTGAAGCTGCAGAAGAAATTGGCAGAGACAGAGAAGAGATGCACTCTTTTGGCTGCGCAAGCAAACAAAGAAAGCAGCAATGAGTCCTTCATTAGCCGCCTGCTGATGATCGTGGCAGACCTCTATGAGCAGGAGCAGTATAGGTGAGCTCCTGGACACAGGGCCGGTTTGGGGAAGCAAGCCCTTTTGCTTTATTCCTGGGCCACATTACAACTGGTCCTTTCTCATTGGCTTTCTTCCCAAATTTGTTTCCCTCTAATCAGGATATTAGCAAGTCTTTATTCCCTAGAATATAAGCTCGTTGAGGCAAGATTTTTGTCTCTCTTGTTTACTGCTTATTTTCAGTAAAGAGTGTCAGAGTCATGGTGAAAGCATTGCTAATGCAGGCTGCAGTTGGCTTACATGTCTAGGAATTTAAAGGGGAACGGTCACTTTATCTCGTAGTAGTCAAAGAGTCTTAGAACTAGTGGGCAGTAGTATTGCATGATGGTTGAGGTTGGCCTCTGGAGCCTCTGTTAGAAGCTCAGCTGGCCACTTAACTAGCTGTGTGACCTGCATCTCTGTGACATGTCTCAGGTTCCTTATGTATAAAATGGGGCTACTACTACTACGTACCTGAGGGTTGTTTTGAGGATCAAATTAATAAGTATTAATACATGTGAAGCCCTTTGAACAGAACATGGCACATAATAAGTGCTCAGTTGTTAGAGTTTTGAGGTAGATGTCAAAGGCTGGGATTCTTATTTATTTTTAATTTGCTTTTTTTTTTTTTTTTCCAGACAGAGTCTTGCTTATTGCCCAGGCTACAGTGCTGTGGCATCAGCCTAGCTCACAGCAACCTCAAATTCCTGGGCTCAAGCGATCCTCCTGCCTCAGCCTCCCGAGTAGCTGGGACTACAGGCGTGTGCCACCATGCCTGGCTAATTTTTTCTATTTTTAGTTGCCCGACTAATTTCTTTCTATTTGTAGTAGAGATGGGGTCTCTCTCTTGCTGAGGCTGGTCTCAAACTACTGACCTCAAGCGATCTTCCTGCCTCGGCCTCCCAGAGTGCTAGGATTACAAGCATGAGCCACCTATGCTTGGCCAAAGAGTGGGATTTAATAGGTAAAGACAGTGATATTATGAGTAGAGAAAAGTCTCAAAGATAAGAAAATACAGGGGGCTTAGAGGACAGCGAGGGGGCTAGTTTTGGGTACATGTGCATGTAGGGGAGCAGTGGGAGAGGTGGAAAAGATAGAGTGGATTGCATTGGGATGCTCAGGCGAAGAGTCTGGACTTGATCCTCTAGGAAGTGCAGAGCAGAGTATTTTTGAGTTTTAGGACTCTCATAATCAAAGTGATGTTTTAGGAAGATTAACCTTGTATTGTCATATAGATTAAAGAGTAAAGAGAAAAGAACAGGGAGAGTACCTGTGATGTTGCATTTAGTTCAGACCAGAAATGATAAGGGACTGAATTGGGATATGGTGGACATGGAAAAGAAACATAAATGTGAATATACACAGAAGGAAGGATTTGGGCTAATGGGGAGATGGATGCTTGGACTAGATGAGACTTAGTAAGATTTCCAAATAAATTGTGACATTTAAAATACATCAATTCTTTCTAAAGTTTCAGGATAATTAAAATTTTTAAAAATACAAAAAAAGAAAAATCAAAATCCAGAACTACTGTCTGTCATCTTAAGCATTTCTAAAAGAAACATCTAATACCAAAAGAAAGGAAATATATATTCTGAGTAAAGGACAGTTCCGTAAATTGAATAGATGCAGCTTCTTGTAAAATGTGGTTAATGGTTCCCCCCTCCTCTTTTTCCATGGACCAGTGAAAACTTTGTTTCCTCCTGGCCCAGGGAAACCTGACTTATTTCTATTACAGACACACTTCTCCTGCTCTGTGAGGCTCTTCCCTGTTAGAACTCTCATCATTTACTTTCTCAATTACTTATCTTCCCTGTTAGAACTCTCATCATTTACTTTCTCAATTACTTATTAATTTTATTTTGCATTCATTGTGCTGTAGTTTTTCTAGGAGACAGTGGAAATGAGACTGGGCAATTTCCTTTTCTGGTCACTTTTTACCTAGTCAGTTATGGTATGATCTTACGATTCCAGCGGATCTTTCTCTGGCTTCTAAAACCTGCCCTTTATCTAAAGAAGGTTGAAACCCTGTCATCTACAGTTGAGTATCAGGTGGGGAATAGAACCTTCACAGGGGACTGAGCCCTTTAGTTGGGGTACCTGAAATTGGGAAATCAATTTCTAAAGCAGACATCTTTTACTAAGATAGGAAAAAAAAATATTATCCCATAGGATACATTTTATTAAAGAATTTAAGTAGTATTTTTATACACATCTCAGTAACTGGAGTGACTGATGTGTAGATTTTTAGATTTTTAAGTTGAGAAATGTGGAAGGAACTGGTACATTTACTTAAGTTCAGGAGACTTTTGTAGTTAAAAATGTTGGCTATGTGTACTTTTTTACTGTATTCGTTCTTTTATCAACCAAGCTTATAGTTTTTTCTACTGAAGTGTTAAAGAAACTCTCTTAACAAGAAAGTCTTTATCTATCCTCCTTTTCAGTAACAACATCCTGGTTTCCTTTTTTTTTTTTTTTAATGCCCCGGATGTGCTAAGATGGTTTCCATATTTTAAAAAGAAATAATTCTTTAATTGACTGGAATGAAGTTAAAAAAATTAGTAGGCCCTTAATTGTTTCTGCATAGAGTCCTCATAGACTTCATTTGTCAGATTTTCCATTTTTGATTTGTTTTTAAAAATTATAATTAGAAATTATTAATGAAATCCTTGTCTTTATTTCTCTCTAGTATGTTGGACTACAAAAGAGAAAAAATTGTGACCTGACATTCATGAATTTTCTAGAAACCCTTATTTTTATAATTTTGTGGCTAAAAGTTGGACATATGCTGAAACAGTTCAGACAGTCAAAATCCATTTATTAGAGTCTGATACTTTGTAAGTGTATTTAGAGTTTAAAATTTATTTGTGCTTTGTAGATAGCTCCCTGTTTTCATTACATTTTTAAAACTTTATCACAGGATGTGATTCGCGACAGTTTTATGTTTTTTTTTTTTTTTTTTTGAGACAGAGTCTAACTCTATTTCCTGGGGCTAGTGCCCTGGCGTCAGCCTAGCTCACAGCAACCTCAAACTCCTGGGCTCAGGCAATCCTACTGTCTCAGCCTCCCAAGTAGCTGGGACTACAGGCATGAGCCACCATGCCCGGCTAATTTTTTTTTTTTTTCTAGATATATTTTTAGCTGTCCAATTAATTTCTTTCTATTTTTTGGTAGAGA
>CAUYSK010124266.1:0-21890 GCA_963575035.1 Avahi laniger | reverse complement strand
ATTTCCAAACTTTTCAATGATATATTGATAAGCAATATTATGTGATGCTACATACAGTTGCTAACATTAGCCTAAATTAATAAAAAGATCTATTAATAATTTTCCAGAACAGAATACATGTACACATTTTAATTCTCATCTTCCAAATAGTCTTCAAAATATTCCCTACTTTGGGATGAACATTAATTAATTAATTCATCTTCCCTGATTATCTGACATTTGAAAGAGAAATCAGAAAATAATTGCTTTTAAATTATATGAATATTGAGTTATTGATCTAAAAGTAAAAACAAAAAGTATCTTCAAAATTGTTATTGCCCAGAATATATATATGATTCAGTCTTTTCTCTTCCTTTAGAGTCAGATAATTTAAGAATGAAGAAAAATTGAAATCTTTGAAATTGTCTATCAACTCTACCTTTCAAATTTGAAGAAATTGTGGCACAGACACTGTGTCTTTCAGAATTCCATGTGTTGTCAAATTAAGACAGTGCTACACATTGTTAAATTATGTTAAAACTGGAACCAGGACTTTAAATCAAATTGGAATAAGAAACCATACCCTCCGCTTGAATAGAAGTAGCTGGAAATGCATGATCATTTCAAGAAATCCTTTTATTTACCTTTTTATTCTCATCTAAGCTGCTTCTATTTTTCTCAATTTCAATAGTCTTAGTGCTGCCACCCATTTTCTGATAGTTTTTGGAATTCTCATAAGGTAAAAAATTGTGCTCCTCAACAACAACAACAAAAACTTCTGGAATGTATAAGCAATTACACCGAGGTTAAAGGTTACAAAGTAGTATCCTTAATTATATTCTAATACAAAGTTAAACGTACAAAAGTCAGTTGTTTTCCTCTATACCAGCAATGGACAAGTAAAATTTAAAATTAAACACAATATCACGTACATCAGCAGAACAAAATAGAAAGCCCAGAAATATACCTACATAAATAAAATTAACTGATCTTTGTAAAGGCAATACAATGGAGAAAAGATAGTTCCTTCAGCAAATGGCATTGGAACAATTTTACATCCAAATGCAAAAAAAAAAAAAAAATACAGGCACGTACCTAGCACTCTTCACAAAAATTAACTTAAAATGGATCATATACCTAAATGTGAATGTGCAACTATAAAACTCCTAGAAGATAAGGTAGGAGAAAACCTAGATGACCCTGGATTTGGTGATGATATTTTAGATACAACATCATAGTCATGATCCATGAAAGAAACAAGTGATAAACTGAATTTTTATTAAAATTAAAAACTTCTGGTCTGCAAAGGACAATGTCAAAAGATTTTAAAAGGCAAGCCACAGATTTGGAGAAAATATTGGCAGAAGACCTATCTGATAAAAGACGTTTATTCAAAAAGTACAAAAACTCTTAAAATTCAACAATAAGAAAATGAACAACCCAATAAAAAACTGTGTACAAACCTGGACACCTCACCAGAGAAGCTATGCAGATGGCAGATAAGCATCTGAAAAGACACTGCACATCATGACCCATTAAGGAGCTGAAAATTAAAACAATGGAATACCACTACATACCTTTTAGACTAGCCAAAATCTATAATACTGACAACATTAAATGCTAGCAAGGATGTAGGGCAACAGGAACTCTAATTCATTGCCGTTAAGCATGTAAAATGGTACAGCCACTTTAGAAGATAATCTGGCAATTTCTTTTTTAAAAAAATTATACTTTCCATATAATCCAGCTTTTGCATTCTGTGGTATCCACTCAAAGGAATTGAAACCCATGCCCACACAAAAACCTGCACAGGAATGTTGATAGTAGCTTTATTTATACTTGCCCAAACTTGGGAGCACCACCATGTCCTTCAGCGGGTGAATGGATAAAATAAGCTGTGATACAACCAGATAATGGAATATGTTAAAAATGTTAAATGTTAAAAAGAAATGAGCAATCAAGCCATGAAAACAATGGAGAAACTTTAAATGCATATTACTAAGCGATAGATGCTCATCTGAAAAACTACATACTGAATGATCCCAACTCTATGAAACTCTGGAAAAGGCAAAACTATAGAGATGGTAAAAGGATCAGTAGTTTCAAGGGGTTCACGGGAGGGAGGAATGAATTAGCAGGACACAGAGGATTTTTAGGGCTGTGAAACTCTTTTCTGTGATTTTAATGGTGAATACATGCCATTATGCATTTGCTAAAACTTGTATACAACCTCAAGAGTGAACCCTAAGTAAACCGTGGGCTTTAGTTAATAATGATGTGTTAATTACGATTCATCAATTCTAACAAAGTTTCCACTCGAAAGTAGGATGTTTATAGTGGGGAATCTATGCACTTGTGGGGATATAGAGTGTATTAGAAATCTCTATAACTTCCTTTCAATTGTGCTGTGAAGCTAAAACTGCTCTAAAAAAAAAATCTATTTTTAAAATATCTGTACTCCTTTTGCCTGTTATTGCTTTTTCCCTTTTCTCATAGTCATCTCTGTCTCTCTGTCTTTTTTTTTTTTTTTACTTTTTTTTCTTTCCCATTCATGCCTTTTTCCCAAGATTTCTCACTCTAATGTTATTTTCCCGCTTTAGCCCCAAGACTGATGACTGCCTTGGGATTAACAACTCTCTCCTAAATAATATTACTTTGAAATATATGGTTACTTGGCAAACTAGTAAAAATTGTAGGTTTGTAACATCTAAAAATAAACAAGTATCTGGGTCATAAAATTGCATTTCAAGCTTAAAAACAGCTTGTATACAAAATAGCAAAGATGACAGAACTATTGTTTTCTTCTTAACAGAGATGGTATTAGTAAGGTGAACTATGCAATTTCTCCCCATATTTTCTTATCAACTCATATTTAGAGCCCTTAATTCTCTCCAAAACATCGAAGAAGCTCCTGCGCTTTCTCCCGTGCCTCCTGCCAGAGGGGGCAGGTAGGGTTTCCTGGCTGGTGGGATGGAGAAAGACTGCCATCTATTGGTCAGTGTTTTCCTTCTGAACAGGGCCTAAGGTACTGAGCATTAGTTCACACATGTTCTTCCCTACGCTTTCTGCTCCTTCCTAGGGGTTAGTGGGGAGGCCCTGGCCCTTCATACTTCTCACCCAAGTGTAGATCCCAAGGTTCAGGAGGGAAAACAAATAAACTTGGTCAAAACTGTGTCCTAAAAATTAAAGTTAGCATTTGTGAAGCCTATATTTTTATTCCCGTTCCCCATGTCTAGTTCTCAGATGGTTCATACCTCAGAATAGAGAACAATATGTTTTGTAAGCATTGAGTTAAGCCCAAGACCACTAAGAAAATTTTCTATTGCTTTTTTAAAAATCAATACAAAATTGTACAGAAGGATTTCTACATGTGCCACTTACACCAAAAGTTTATAGGTCATCCCTAAATGGAAAGAGAAGGAAAAAAGTATCATTTTCAAATTTATCAAACTCTCATTGCTTTCTTCTACCTTCCTGCCCTGTTTCCATGGATCGCTTCATCTCCAAAGCCATTACTTCCTTTCCAAATGTTAACATCATATATTTAATTGAATGGAAGAACAAGCAGACTTGATGCAAGCTTGGCTAAAAGTGGACAATCACTGGTGAGGATATGGAGAGGAAACACAGAATAAATAGAAGATTCTAAAAAAGGTGCCTGTTGTGTTTGCAATAACTTCTTCCCCAAATGTTTTGCCAAAACTAATGAGTAGTATAAAAGCATAAAAATGCTATAAAGGTAACTTATCCTTACTATCATCTTCAAATACATAAGAAAAAAACTTCATTGTAAAGAGTAAAACAATTGAATTTGCATAAAATTGGAAAGTAAATATGTATACGTGAATATATGTATATGTGAGTATGTGTGTGTGTATGTGTGTGTGTGTGTGTGTGTGTGTGTGTGTATAAATGTATTCTAAACAAAATGTTCCCTAGTCCCTGATATAAGCATGAGACTTATGAATGAAAATATCACAAGTACTCTTTGGCACAAGGTGTGCTCATGACAAGTGGTAATCTAACTTGAGAGGTAAAATGCTATTACGGTCTGGTCTCCTTGGATACTTAATTGAAACAAAATAATTTGTGGAGGAAGTCTTATCATTATAGTAAATGAGATGGAGGGGAGCAAGTGAAACAGAGTTCGAGACAGCAGGAAATGAAAGGCATAGAGAACTATTGAGCCAGAAAGAGGAATTGAAACAGACCTGATGTAGCACTAATCATTAGTGAGTGAAGTAATGAACTAGGAAGAGATGGGTTTTAGTTATGGCCCACCAAATGGAAATGAGAAATTTGCAGATGTTCCATATGGTCTGTATTTCAAATGCTTTGTGCCTTTAGGTCAGAATTTTCAAACAGATAACAGATGTAGAAAAGACTCAGAATTTCATGCACACACCATGATGATTAGCTTTCAAAATCTCAGGGTTTGAGTGTAAACTCTTCATATAAGAAGTTGGGGCTTAAAATAAAGCCTGTCAGACCTCAGGCAGAATTCCAGTTGAGAAAAAAGAGTTGCAGGTTAATAATAGCTTTCTTTTTACATCCCAATTCAATTGGTACAAAACAGTGTTAGGGATTTAAACACAATGGCACCAATTCAAGAGCTATAGAGTTCAAAAGAACATTTCTTTCCAAATGGACTTTTTGCTAAAGAAAATAGTTTAAATCAGAGACCTTGATATTAGGAGATTAATTATGCATACAACTGAACACTGTCTAACACATCAAAATATTAATTTTATCTTAAAGGAAACAGAAAATTTCTCTACAGTGACAATTAAATTCTCACCATTTTTAAGCTTCAGAACTAGAGGAAATTATTAAATTTTCAGAAGCAAACTTTAAGTCACTGAATAAACTTTTGGGAAGTTCTATGGGGTACACCAAGAGTATTTAGACATAAACCCCTCCTCCATCTTGCTAAAAATCAAGTAAGGGAGACAATAAATGCAACTAAATAAATGATCAAAAATTCTAGAGTGGTTAAAGATTTATAGATGCACTAAGTAAGTGTGGAGATGCTGACAGTGGAACACTATCTATATCTGATAGGTGGAATAAGGAAGCAACATAGCAAAAGTGATATTCCACATAAAAGAATATGTGATAAAATACCTTGCAGTATTTCAGAGCACAGGTTTGAGTCCAGGCTCTGCTCTACGCTCACCTTGCTGCATGGACCAAGTTACTCAACTTCTCTGAGTCTCAAGCTCTGCATCTGTAAAATGGGAATATAAATTCCCTAAATCATAGGGTTCTTGCTAGGATAAAAAGAGATAACACATATAAAATGCTTTCTTAGTATGTAGGACATAGCACAGAGGAAGCTCTGCTTTCCGTCTCCGAATATCACTGCTTCGAACAAAACATAGAACATTTAGGGCTACTTCTGTTCTCTCAGACAGCAGTTAGAAGAAAGGCTTTTCCTCTGTCATTCACTTCTCAATTACTGTTCCCTATGTATTAGGATTGATAGGCAAAATTGAAATGAAGATAGCGGACCCTATGTGGCCCAGATTTTTCATTTTTTCTCTCTTTCCCTCTCTCTTGCTTTCAGTTCATGGCCAGAAGGTAAAGCAGGTTCTCCTTTCCACTCTTGCTTTCGGAAAGTGCAGGTCCCTTACTTGCCCTATCGCTACAAGGCATGTGAGGCAGGAGGTGCTTCTTCACTCTGATTTCTTGGCTGAGTGTCAGTTCTACAGATCCAGGTCCCTGGATTTGGGGTAGAAAAAGTATTTCAAAGGCTCCTGTTGGTTTTTGGCCTGAAATGTTATTCTCAAAACCAGTTTTGCTATGTATTTTCCATGAGGCTCTTTGTCTAGTTTTTAACCGGTCTAGAAGCTAATGAAATGGAAAGTTGTGATTAATTAGTAACCCTCAATAATCCAAATTATCAGGTGATATCTTGGGGAAAGTATAAATAATTACATGAGCATGAGTTCACAAAATGAAGAATCTAAAGTGGAAAGAGCAAGACATAGATGTTCATGCAATAGGATGGCTCTTCATACTGAAATATGGGGAAAACGTTAGACTTAGTGCCCCTCTCCTCTCTCTCTGGAAGTACAAAATATGCTGATTTCTCTCACACTTTCAGTTTATTGAGAACATAAAATTAAAACATTCAAGTTTCCTTTTTGTATAATTAGCTAAATTTTTGACATATTTATTTATGTTCATATATATTATGAGATTATCTTTTGTATGGACAGTTTTGAAGAATGTATTAAATAAAATAACCAAGGAGAAGATACTTTGCTACAAAGATTTTCCTATTTAGCGCTAGGTGTTCATTTCAGCCAACTGCAACATTAAAAAATCAGCATGGAAGCCATCTCCACCATCTGTGCAAACAGCACTAAAATACCTTACGGTGCTGTACCCTCTAAATTCACCTGTAGAATGTCCTGGTCCTTCACTGCAGTACTGATTGCCTACATCTGACACAAAAAGCACTGAATCTCTTCTGCATGTCGCACTCCTTGCCTTACTTGTTAGCAGCTGAGAAAGAGTGCTTCCTTAAATTTGGCGGCTAAGGCGCTTCATTTGCCTCGCCCTAGTCCTGGCCCTGCTTAGTCAACTTGTCAAAAAACTTGTTAGGAATAAAATGAAGCATTTGTTTTAACTTTTATTGATATTTTTGTTGCCTTTGGCTCTCTGGGGTGAAACCTTTCTGGTTAAACTTAATCTTTACCCCCAATTGCTGATACTGAGGCAGAACTTGAATATTAATAATTTGCTGAGATCAGGATCAACAGAAATATTATAGGCAGATAAAACACTTTATTTGTACTCTAAAATAAGAATGGGTTCAGTTTCCCATTTTTATAAAAAAAAAATTTCACCTTAATAATTTGAAACTATAGTCTGCATATAAACCTAGCAATTGAGAGAAAAATTCCAAATATTCTTAAATTTACATATGATTGGAGGTTTGGGGCACTAGGATTGCCTTGACAATTGAAACTGGCTTAAGGTCAAATACTCCAAAATCCTATCATGATTGTTGATAAATTTTCTCCAACATTCAATTGGCTGTCTCTTATCCAATAACTCTGTTACGGTAAAAAAAAAAACTTCATTAGAGTGAAGGAGAGTGATGTCAGCAAGATGGTGGAATAGGACTTTCCAGCACTCATCACCTCATCGTAACATCAATTTGAACAACCGTCACACATAAACATACCTTGACAAGACCTAAGGAATCCAGGTGAGATATTGCAGTATCCAAGTGGAGTACACAAATGAAAAAAGAGGCCTTGAAGAGGGTGGGAAGGATAATTGTACACTGTCAGCATCAGCCCTCCCCCAAGCCCATGCAGCTTGGTGAGATATCCTCTGTATAGAGGAAGGCAGGTAAGTACATACCTGACTTTGCCAAGAACCCCAGTACCAGGACCACCCCTGTGAATCCTGGAGCAAGGCCAATCCCCACAGCCCCAGGCTTCAAGCCCATCTAAGTGCGAGACTGGCTTCATGGCCTGAGGGTTTAGGCTGGTTCCTGTGGGACCAGTTCTAGTCCTTCTGCTCTGGACCTAAGTTCCAGACACAAACCAGTGCCAGTTTTGTTCCCATAGTCCCAGGTTCCAGGCCTCTCTCAGGCCAGCTCCAGGCCTGACCCAGTTCCAGGCCATTTCCACAGCCTCAGACTCCAGGCTTGCCTCTTCAGATCCATGTCTCAGGCCTATCCCAGTGCCAGATCTGTCTGTGTGGCACCAAGCTCCAGGACAGCCTCCATGACACCAGATAACAGGCTCACACTCAGGAGCCCAGTCTACAGGCTAGCCCCCAAGAACCCCAGGTTCACACTCATGGATCAAACTCTAGGCCTGCTTCTGTGTAACTAGGTGCCAGCATGGACCCAAGAACCAGGATCACCTCATTGGATTCAGGCACCAGGATCATCCGTGCAGACTTTGGCACCAGGAATGCCCACCCACAGACCCAGGTACCAGCAATGAGCCTGCCCTTTACATGGGCTGATTGATGAAAGGTTTTCCCTGCAAAAGATGCCTACTTATTCAAATATACAGACTGCAACACAAGGGCACAAAATCACAAGAATAATGAATAATCAGGGAACATGACACCACCATTTCAACAAAATAAAGCACTAGTAACCAGCCCTACAGAAATGGAGATCTATGAATAGCCTGACAAAGAATTAAAAAATAATTACCTTAAGGAAGATAGTGAACTATAAGAGCACACAGACAGCTAAATGAAATCAAATCAAAATTTGTTTATGTTCGCATAAACAAAATATGAATTTCAACAATGAGATAGAAACCATAAGAAAGAACCACACAGAAGGAGCAAAAGAATGTAATGACTAAACCGAAAAATTCAATAAGAGTGCTTCAACAATAGACTCAATTAAGGAGAAGAAAGAATCATCGAGTTTGAGGACAGGTCACTTGAAATTACCCAGTCAGAGGATCAAACAAACAAATAAATGACCCCCCAAAAAAACAAAAAACAACAACAAAAAAGAGGAACAGAGTGAATAAAACCTACAGGACTCATGGGACACCATCAAGAGAACCATTATATGTATTATGAAATTTCAAGAAGGAGCAGGAAAAGAGGCAAGGGCAGAAAACTTATTTAAAGAAACAAACAAAAAAAAAAAACTTCCCAAATCTGGAGGGGAAAATGAGTATCCAGAGGCTTAAATACAATAAGCACAAAGAGATCTTCCCCAAAGCACAGTAACTGAATTCTCAAAAGTTAAAGACAAAGAAATTTGAAAGCAGTAAGAGAAAAGTGACTCATCCCTTACAAGGGAACACTTGCTAAGACTGTAAATGGATTTCTCAGCAGAAACCTTGTAGACTAGGAGAGAATAGCATCATATATCAAAAGTGCTAAACAGAAAAAATGCTGCCAATCAAGAATACAATACACGTCAAAGATGCCTTTCAGAAATGAAGTAGAGATAGGTACAGATATTCCCAGACAAACAAAAGCTGAGGGAGTTCATCATCACTAGACCTGTGTTACAAGAAATGCTAAAGGGAGTTCTTCAAGTTGAAGTGAAAAGATGCTAATGAACAACAGGAAAACATGTGAAGGTGTAAAACTCACTGTGAAAGAAAGAATACAGTCAAATTCAGAATACACTAATACGGTAATAGCACATAATTCACTTTTAAATCTACTATAAAAGATAATAGTATTAAAAACAACTATAACTATGTAATACAATAATTTGTTAATAGATACACAACATAAAAAGATGTTAATTATTAAAAATGTGTCAAAATGTGTGGTGGAGGAGAAGGTAAGTTGTAGAATTTTTAAGCACAGTTGAAGTTACTATTAGCTTAAGATAGACTGTTATAATAAGATGTTTTATGTAAGCCTCATGATAGCCACAAAGAAAAAAACCTGTAGTAGATACATAAAAGATAAGGAGAAAGAAATTAATTTATAAAAGCAAAATTTTGGATAAAATTTAATAAATACTTCTAACATAAATATGGTCGGTAAGTCTTGAAAAATTTTATGTGACAATAAATCTACAAGAGAGCCTGTTGTCCCCAAAACCAATGATAATTATAACATTTAAAAACTTCATTAATTAAATGTGAGAAAAATTTATTATAAATTCATTATGCCTTATAATTTTTGTTTGAATATGTTTTCATATTTCTCTTGAATATTTCTTATTTTTATTTTATCAAGCATTTGTTAATATCTTTTGCTTATTTTTTACTGAAATATTCAAATATTTCTTATAGCAATAATGTCAAAATTTATTTTAAAAAATATAATTTACATTTTTTTAGTCTTATAAATATGTTCTTCTATGTTTTCTGGGGTTTTACTACTTTTATTTTGTTTATAAATATTACACACATAACATATATAATTCAATATATTAATTGCTACTGTATCATTTATGATTTTTATATGTTTTCAAAGGTATAATTCACTACAAAGTTATATAAACATTTATTTGTGATATCCTCTCACTTTTAGTCCTTCTTATACTTTAGAATTTAATATACAGAGATTTGATTTAGTTTTTAATTTTTGATAGTGAATATCACTTTTTAATGTGATAAGTCAGCTATCTTCATACAATTTGTTACATGGTTTATTATTTATGTATTGTCATGTTATATTTGACTGGTATATATGTATTTTCTACATTTTAACCCTTTCTATCATATTAGTTTTACGTTTTATCATATTAGTTTTAGGCCCTTTGTTTTGAATTTATATTTTTACCCAATCTCAAAGCCTGTTTCTTAATAAATCTATTTAATCCATTTATATTGTTTTAATAATGGATATTATTTCTCTTATTTTAACATCAATTTGCCTTATTTATTTTTTATTATTCCAATTTTTAAAATTTTTAGTACTTTGATTTATGAAATTTCTCTGAAATAATTTCTTTTGATTATAAGTGGATCTTTTTGTTTTAAAAAATAATTGTGCTTAACTCTATATTTTTATTATCAATTCTAAAATTTAAACTATCTATTGGCTCCTCTTTTTTGAGGTGACAGTATTGCTACACTTTTAATTTCTTCCCTTTGTCCCCATTTAATATCCCCTTTATGGTACAAAAATGAGGATTATAAAAGCAATCCTTCATACAGTCAGCATTCCACATCAATGGTTGCATATCATGGATTCAACTAACTGTGAATCGAAAATAATCAGTAAAAAATTTTCATCTGTACTGAACATGTACAGACTTTTTAATGTTTTTTATTGATAGCTAATAATTGCATGTATTTATGGATACATGTGATATTTTGATACATGTGTCCAATGTGTAATTATCAAATCAGGGTATTTAGGAGATCCATCACCTCAAATATTCATCCTTTTTTTGTTTGAGAACATTTCATATTTTCTCTTCTACCTATTTTGAAATATACAATATATTGTTACTATAGTCACCCTACTGTGCTACCGTACACTAGCACATATTCCTTCTCTTGAATAATATGTTTGTACCCATTAACTAATCCTGTTGGAATTGTTTTTTCTTATCATTATTACCTAAACAGTACAGCATAACAACTATCTACATAGAATTTACATTACATCTGCAATTATCTAGAGATAATTTAAAGTAGACAGTAGGATGTACATGGATTATATGCAAATACTACAACATTTTTCTTTTTTCGAGACAGAGTCTCACTCTGTTGCCCAGGCTAGAGCACCATGGCTCACAACAGCCTAGCTCACAACAACCTCAAACTCCTGGGCTCAAGCCATCCTCCTGCCTCAGCCTCCCAGAGTGCTAGGATTACAGGTGTGAGCCACCATGCCCAGCTAATTTTTTCTATATAGTTTTGGTTGTCCAGCTAATTTCTTTCTATTTCTAGTAGAGACAGGGTCTCACTGTTGCTCAGGCTGATCTCGAACTCCTGAGCTCAAACGATCCACCTGCTTTGGCCTCCCAGAGTGCTAGGATTACAGGCATGAGCCACCATACTCTGCCAAATGCTACATTTTATATCAGAGACTTAAGCATTTGCTGATTTTGGTACCCTCAGAATGTCCTAGAACTAATTTTCCATGGACTATATTTATTTTTGGACTATATATTATTTGCAAATTTTCTCTTTGTATAAGTATTCATGACAAATGCATTTTATTTTCTTTTACAATATGATTTTCACTCCAGGTAACTGCTATGGTTGTCTTTCAAGTGCCACTTAGGATGGCACTACCTGGCAGATAGGAGCTTTTCTTTTATTTTTTATTTTATTTCAGGATATTATGGGGGTACAAACATTTTGGTTACATGTTGTGACTTTGCCTCACTCAAGCCAGGATTGGAAGTGTGCCCTTTTCCCCAGACAAAGCTCACCAGGTCCATTAGTTGTGAGTTTACCCACCCACATCCTCCCAACTCCCAATGAATATTACTACCATGTGAGTGCCTTAGTGCTGATACATCATCAACACTAAGGATTAAAGCAATCTATAGGAAGAAGGTAGAATCTCTATTATCTGGGTCAGTTTATATTGTACTATCAGCTCTAATCATTATGTTGTTTGAGGAAACATCACTTGTTTTCATTTTAATGTTATGACATATGAATATTGAGCCTAAGAACTCAAATTCCAGTGAACACCTTTAATTTGATCAAGTTATAATTTCAGAAGCCTCATTTTTCACTAGTAGAATGAAGGCTCAGTCACTATCTTTGCATACTGATGTCTGTAATTAAAGCATAGTGTGTTATTAAAGGTAGCAACTGACTACTTCACACAACTAAGAATAAACTGCAAATAAAATTACAAATAGAAATAAAATGCATGAACCAAATGTAAATATTGCTATAACTATAACATATGTGAGAAGACAAATAAAATTTTAAAAATCATAAATCTAGGAAATCTAATTTAAGTTAGAAGTTGAATTTGCAAAGAAGTAGCTATACAACTCCCAGGTTCCCCATTTGCCCTTTTGAAAACCAGCCCAGAGATAGCTGAACTAGCTGGGTAAGTAACTCTTCAAAGAGTTCTATAAAGTGGATGTTATTCCACATTGCTGCTCACATGTGCTTCCAATACAGAGCCTGTGATTAGCTAAAGATGTCCTCAGAAAGGTATAGTGTTCCAGAACCAATTATCATTAGATCCCAATAATAATACAGGTGTTCAGCTCTTCTCATTTATTACCCTGTCTTTTATCTTTAATTTTAAGACACAGCTATTTCATACCTAAAATGTCAATATTTTATCACAGTCGGAAATAGAAACTTGCCTGCGATCTACAGACAAACAACCAATATGTCTTTGAAGGCTATGTGCAGGTATTTACTGCCTCCCAATATTATTTGTGAAGTAAACTGAACCCTAAAGTCTACCAAGACTTACTCTTCAAGCTGTCAGAAATTCCACTCATATAGGATGTCCAATCCAAGGATCAGTTGCCTAAACAAAAAGATGTGTAAATTTGAATGAGTTCTCTAGAACAGTCCTACTTTGTGTCTTTGTGTGTGTTGGGGGGAGGGTGATTAGCAAATAAAACTACTTTCTACTGTTCCCTCTTCCCTAAGCTAATTTATTAGAAGGACAAATATTACATGATGTAACTTATATGATGAATCTATTAATAAAATAGTCGGACTCACAAAAGCAGAGTGAATGATGGTTGCCAGAAGCCTGGGGGAGGGAAAACATGGAGGTATTAGTCAAGAGCACAAAGTTTCACTTAAACAAGGTAAATAAGTTCTATAGGTCCACTGTACAATATAGAGCCTATGGCTAACAATATTGTATGACATACCTAAAAATTTACTAAGTGGGTGGGTCTTATGTTCAGTATTTTTTAACACAAATGATAATAGTAATAATAAATAAGAGAGCAAGAGAAAACTTTTGAGGGTGATAGATAGGTGTACGGCATGGATGTGGTATAATGGTTTTACATTTGTATACTTTATCTCCAAATCATCAAGTTGTATACATTAATTATGTACAGCTTTTTATATGTCAAAAAAAAATAGAATGAGAAATAAAAATCCTAAGAGTCAAGGTGGGATCTGCAAAGTACCATTCACAAAGTACAAATCATTATGGAAATTCATTATAGGAAATTATCATATCTACTTGATGAATTAAAGATTTGTGAAGTTTATATCAGAAATAGGTCTCAAAAGCTGACATGCAGATTTGAGGAAGATTTTTTTAGACAGAGTTACTGGCATAAATAAAAATTCATGTGGGAAAGTTTGGGCATATATGGTGAAGAGTTCAATTCAGAAATAATGTATGACAGAATATTAGAAAATATGGTATGAAATATGTTTTTAATTATAATTTAAGGCAACTTTATGTTGTATCTTAAACAGCAGATGCACTATTTGCACTATTTTCAGGTAGCATCAAAAAGCAATAATTATTCAATAAAAGTATATTATGAGCTAGTGATACCACTCTGGCAGCATTATAGGAAAGTGATTCAGGTAACTGTTTATCACGCAAGACTGGAGAAAGGGAGAATTAATGAGAGAAGCCTCAGTTAAGAGGCTATTTCAAGTTCTTTAGTCTTCCTGAAATTCAAATGTTTTTTCTGTGAAAAATAACAGTGTTACAGCATTTTTGTAAGAAATAATATGTGGAAAGTAAAAATGGGCATGGAACAAACAGTAGTTCTTGCTATTATTATAAATTATGTAGATTTAGGAAATTATATAAAACTGGAAAACATGGTTTCTTTAATAAATCTGGAATAATAGTGTTACCTGAGAGTTTTTACAGGATGAAATAAAATAGCACGTGTGAACAAACTTGTCAGCAATGGAGTGCTCCACAAATATAACGTGCTGTTATAAGTATCTGATTTATAATCTTCAAGAATAGGTGAGAAGAAGAAAAGTGCTGCTATAGGAAAACTTTTGTGTTGAGTGCTAGTGGGAGAGAAAAGAGAAGAATTTGGAGTGGGAAAATGAAGCTTGATCTGGTGTGTTTTATTGATATCGACACGTTCAGCAGAAAAATACAAAAATATTTTGGGGCCAGAAGAGAGATAAGGAAAGATATATAGATTGGGGAATCACCCACCGTGGTGTCATTTGAAGCTTTGGAAATGGATAGGTTTGACTGAGCATAGAGTAGATAGAAAGAGTAAAATATTAGAACCTAAAACATTAAAAATTTTCTGTATTTGGAGATGAAATTATGAAGAGGAGCCAGAGAAGTCTCAGAGACGTGACGGGATTGCTAAAGTTCAATAATTCCTTTATGCACCCGTTTGATAATAGGAACATACACCCACTATCCATATATACTCAGTGCACACCATACCTCGGAGACATAGTTAACACAGAGTGTACTACCAAGTTGGGGACACAAACAGACAAAGAGTTGCTCCATTCTGATTTCTACACTGTAACAGAGATATGTATTCATGTGTCTGGTGGTCTAAGGAAGGGCAAGTACCTAATCTTCCAAGAAAGTCTAGGAAGGCTTCAGAGAATGCAAGCAACAAATACTTAGATCTGTATATTTACTCAGCTGACCCATAGGAAGGCTGTTTGATGGGAGGGGATCCATACGGTGAGGGAGAGTCATATGTGCTGAAGCAAGAGAAAATGAGAGGCATGTGGGATCTGGAACAGTAGATAGCTTGGAAAGTCTGTGTGGGATCAAAAAAGGCAAGAAGAAGGAAAATTTTCAAAAATGAATAATGATATTAGTTGAAAACGTTCACCAGACTTGATGTTAAACAATAATAATAAAAGCAACCACTTAGTAAATGGTTATTCAGTGTCAGGCATATTATTGCCACATAATTATTGCATTTAATCCTTACAACTTTATGATACTATTAACATTCCCATTTAAAAGATGAAAACACTGAGGCACCAAGAGTTTAAACAAGTTGCTCAAAATGACGTGTTGCTCATAATTAAGTGCACATTTCAGATTCAAAACCAGTTCTATCTCTGGAGTGCATATACATTCCCAACCATTATCCCAGGAAAGAATAGTGTCAAAACAAGAGTAATCCAAAGAATTGCATTTAAAGAATGAATGGATAGTGAGGAAGCGAACAAAAGCTATCTTGTAAATTGAATACTTTTCTAGCTAAAATCATTTCAATGAAATAACAACAGAGACTTATAAAAGTGAGTGGTCACAGAAAACATAAGTGAGAATAATAAATGAATAAATATATTTACTTTTCAATATGTAAAACTCACAGAGGGGTCAGTAATCTTTCATCACTGTGGCTAATATCCCTATAAAGAATTCTGAGAATGTATGGAAAGCTTTGGGCTGACCCTGGATCCCACATTTCTCAGTTTCTGCTGAATTCTGTGGTGGAGGTTTGAAAGAAAACATATCAAGGGAAGGTTACTAGCATTTTTCTGAAAACGTCAGTGTCCAAGGATACTGGTAAGGATTCCCTGGAACATTGTGTTTACATGGTGTACTGTGACATTATCAAGTCTGTCTCCTGTGCTACGGGAGGTATGTGGTTTCTTTCTGTTTTGCATCATTAGTTTTTGATTTATTTAAATCAGATACCAGTGTCCTATTATTTAACAACCTATGCAACATATTGATAAGCAGCGTGGTATATTTTTCAATCTCATTCTAAAATTTTTACAGGAAATATTTCTTTAAATTACTATCTCACATGAAAAAAGCCTCACAAATATAAATGTATAAGACATATTACATATGTCTTTTTTAAAAGAGCTAATATGTCTTATACTCACAGATGTTTTTTCCTGTCATTACAAGATAAACAATAAAAACCACAGTGACCATGAGCAAGTCACCTGCACTGATTTGTGTAATTAAAAATATGCTGTCAATAACAGCACTAACTCTTCAAGGAGTGTTTATAGAAGCCAACAAAAGCACGTCAATACCGAGAACAATGGGATGTAATATATGAATTGCTTGGGGGATGTGGCTAAGAATTTTTCTCCCCCATAAAAAAAAAAAAAAAGCTGCAGCAATGTTTTAGAGCTAGCAATTAACCTGCCACTGAAGTTGGTATTGAATCTCCCCAACATATCCCTTTCTCTCAGACCCCTAACAAAAACTGTCTGTGAAGAATGCTTATTTTCTGCTGGGTAAGACACTGTGCAAGTGTAGGATTTCACAGTTCACCAGAAGGATTATATCACTTTCCTTTTTGGAAGAAGTCCAGACTTCATTATGAAGGTGCATCACATTGTTATACTGCAGAAAGCAACATATGGCACAATGTCTCTAAACAGCTAAAAATGGACTTTCAGCTAAAAAACTTAGTTGTGAAATAAACAGTACATGTGCAATGTTCAGAGCATAGGAAATTTACAAATTATGAGCAAATAAAGCAATATATAAGTGTCCATTTTTTACAAACATGCTATCATAGAAATACAATGTGCAATTTATCATTGATAGAAGCTATCATCTTTAATTGGTAAAGGACATTAGAGTTAGGATAGTTTATAAGTGATCAACAAGACTTCCAACATTCAGAAGATAAGTAGCCAGACACTATTTTATAGTTTTTAAAAGGTTTCTTGCAACCATAAGCTGAATTCCATTAAAAAAGGATTAGGTAAAACCAGACCATATGCAAAAACTTGCACTAATGAGGACAATGAATCCATCATTAGCAGAAACAGTTATTCATCTAACATTACTACCAAGAACTGCCTTAACTTTTCTTGTAGCCAAATAGCATTAAAGACTAATAGAGATAGCAACGCATACACTCATACAATTGTTGGATTCAATGTAAACAGCACAGTCACGCTTTTGTCTTTCCCTCAGGTCTTGGCTTTTGGAAATTATTTGTCTATTTTTCCACAGTGTACATAGAACCACAGTGTGATTTGGTAGTCCATGGCCAATAATATTCTGTCCTGGATGCAGAATGTACAACAAGAGCATAAAATGAACAACAGTATTTTATCATGACCAGCAAATTTCTATTACTTTTCTTTTTAAAGATGTTTATAATTGTGAAGTCAGAATTGTGTGATATTTCCAAATATTAAGAAACAAAATACATGCATATGTCCCTCTTTCTCACACTGGAAAAAAATGTCACAATATATTCCTAAAATCAGGTGGCATTCCATTTAAAGGCTACGTGAATGGTACTAATTCCCACCAAACCAAATCAGTCATGTCATATTGGTACCTTCATTTCATGTGATTTCCTGTAGTATAATAGAATTTTTGGCTTGGATATGAATGTCAGTGCAGCTGCAGTTCGACCCCCCTGAAATGGGCTTTAAAAGAGGCTCATGGGAGAACCCACATGCGCAGTAAGACTCAGGTCATGCAACTCCCAAATGTCCAGTCAAAGTGGTCCCATGGTGACAGCTGAGCCATGAAGGAGGTCCCAATCCGGGCACTGTAAAACAAGATGCAGACCATAACCAGGCCCTTTTCTTTTGCACCCTTCCTTTTGCTCTCCCTTTGCTACGATAGTGGGTCCGAGGGTCATCTGTGGCATATGTCTCATGCTTGCTCTGTAAATCTATATCTTGCTCTTGACCTATAATCCTATCTTTCTCTCCTCAATAAACCTCATTTTCATGCTTGCCTTACTTTAGTGTGTCTGGTCATTCTTTGGCCATGAGCACACTAAGGACCGACATTTCGCACTAAAACCTGACATTACGGTTAAATGTTTGAGCATTTGTTTTCTGTAGTATGACTGCATAATCTCTAAATTTGAATAAAAATATTTAGTGAGGTAATCTGTAAATAATTAGATTGTTTTTGACTTTGAATTTCATGACCTCTGACATCATAAACAGATATCTAAATAAATGATTATAACATTTAGTACAGGTGGTGCATTTTTTACTTTATGGGAAATGCCTTAACATCAGAGTTATTTTTATTAAATAAGTTTAGTGGCATTTTGTTTTTAGACTCCTTTGGCAATTTCTTCGCTTACCATATATAAACATCTCTTGTAAATCTATCTGAGGGCTTATCTCTCAGACTATTTTCTAGAAGTTCCCATGTCACTGGCAAAAAAACATACAGAAAAGAAAATCAGAACAGCGTTCTATGTCTTTTCATACTAGATACACAATTACTTAAAAATATACACAAATTCACATACACACAAATTCTTTGTGTATACCTAAAGTACTACAAGCCCAAGTAGCCTATGCATCTAGTCTTGAGTTCCAATAGCTTTGTTTTTTCTTGCAGAATATGGAAAAATTTCTAGATAATATGACATAATAACATAGATGTTCAAACTCCAGTATAAACCTACAATTGCTCCATGATGACATTTTAATGAACCAGAAAAAAATTAAACCAAAGAAAATTTGCTCTTGTCCATAGTCAGACTAATGACTTTTCTGTACGTTGTTTTCAAATTATATAATAGCCTGCTATCTTGTGATAGTATTTCCCATGTAGGCTAGCATAACACTACACACACACACACACACACACACACAGAGTTTATTAGCTTAATAATGGACTTCAGTTTAATTTATAGTTATGCAATTGGTCAAAGATTTAGTACTTCTAGTGGCTTTTCTTCACCTTTTGTTGTGGTGCTGTTTGATTGTATTTATGAATGTGACCTTATATCCTATACTAGCAGTAGAAAATGAGATAAATGGGACTCTAAAACACACACACAATAGCAGGAAGTACTGTTTAAAGATTAATAAGTGATCTCACTATAGCACTTCAACTGCCTACAGCCTAAAAATATCTTTCCTTTGGTATTTTCCAGGCAATCCCTGAGGGACCAATAAACCAAGAGCAGTAGAGAGATCTGAACTTATCTATCACAGCTTTGATTGTGCTCTTGTGCTCTGTATGTTTCTTCTTAAAAGCATCTTATTCACTGCCTGTTCATAGCATTCATTACTTGAAGCAAAGGACACTAGAAGTAAATAAAACTTTTAAAAGACATATTGAGAAGTGAATTCATTCCATTTCCTTTTTTAATGTATCAAAACCCCCAACCAAGTGTTACTCTAGAGATGTGATATTCACCCTCTTAATTTTTTTGCCAGATATAAAAACTGCAGATTTCTACCTGCTTCACCTACTAGCATCTGCGATTCAGTATTGCACCAGGATGCTCAGGAACCTCATCTCAAGGTTTCCAAGCCATCAAGTACCTAGGGGACTCCATTTTGGTTCCTGAGGGTACATATCCTCTTCATGGTGGGAATCCCAAAAAGGAAGAAGTCAATGTAAAGAATTTAGAACTCCACCCATAGCCTATCTGCTTAAACCTCCACACTAAGGACTTCATTATCAGAAACACTCCCCAATGTTTGACCCTCCTTTCCAAGCTGTGATCTCCAGATTCCTTCTGAAATAGCATCAGCTGAGGCTTCTTGTGACAGAAAATGGCTACAGAATCTGTCCTGTTATCACTTAACATTAGCATGAGTTATTCATATTATACAGTAGTAGTATTTTACAATTGTTTGACGAGCTAAAATTTATAAAGGTACCAACTTGAATATACTTACATTTGCAAAACTAAGTATCAGATTCATAACAATAAACACTACAAACATGAGAAAGTGTCTTTCGAGACTTGTTTCTTTTTTTATGCAAAGATGTTGAAAAACACAGTCAGGGCTCATTATCTTTAGCCTGAAGAAAAGGCTTATGCAAAGACCAGATGAAAGGAGACAGCTAAAAATTAGAGACAAACCAGGTAATTCAAAGGGAATAATTTCCTTTGGAGGCTAAATGTTCTAATTTGTTTCTATTGATGCGTTAACCATGTAGTTTTCACATCACTTCTTTTGCGTGAGTGTATTCCATCTACAGGAATGCAGAGAGAAAAACGGCAATGTCTTCTTATAAACTTCAATCGAACTGAATTTCTAATTAATATAGTTATTTCTAATGAATTATTTACATTCTTTCAACAATAAAGGTAGTGAAATAATTCATTATTTAATATTTTTTAAAATAATTTTTTATCTGTGGTATCTTGTCTTTTTTTGTTCTATTTTATGTAAAGCTATTTTGAGATTTCCAACAATCTTTAGACCAAACAGTAATTTCTGTGAAATAATTTAATTTTCATTTAAGCATTTTCAAGACAGGTGAACATAAGAGGAAGTGTAACTTAAATAGGTAAGTTACTTGTAAACAACTATCATTATAGAGAATATAATTTACCTTTAGAAGTAATGCCTATGTACAGCAATTACTAGTAACACACAGTCAAGGTGTTGCTAAATTATTGCATTACATATCATTCAAAATCATCCATGTTATGAATAAACATACTCTAATGAATACATTAATGCAAAGATGATGACTTTTGCCTTAACTAATATCTTAAAATTTTCTTTTGATCTTTGAAAAAAATCATTCAATTTTTACTTTAATTTTCTGACCCCTTAGTAGGGATAAAAATAAATTGAGAAAAAATAATTTATAATTTGATAGAACTGGAATGAACTTTCAAAATTAGCACTTTTGTCTAAAGTGCAACCTGCACTCGGTGCCATACTAATGAAGCCATATAAGCTGTGCCAAGCAGCAGGAATTATTATTATCACTTCTATGAGAAGGAAAGACATCTCACCAGCTACTAACTCCCTAGTAAATCTTTCAAAGATGTCCAAAACTATTTCTTGACATGGCTTATCTTGGGGAATTGCAGAATCCTTGTAGCCTACATTGTAAGACATAACAGACAGACTGCTAAGATTCAATAAACAAATGGTCCACTCCACTGTTCATTTTTTTTAATGAACTTGAAAATGAATGACACATTCCAGTTTTTTTCCTCTGAATATATCGGAGGTTGTGAAAGTTCTAGAGACAAATGCTATAGGTATAATAATAACAACTTTGCTGAAGGAATATTTATTGAGGACATTAGTGATTAAAACCTTTGGTTACACTAAAGGAAAAAGTCCTGGTTATGGTCTGTGTCTTGTTTTTTTTTTGTTGTTTGTTTTTTGAGACAGAGTCTGACTCTTTTGCCCAGGCTAGAGTGAGTGCCATGGGGTCAGCCTAGCTCACAGCAACCTCAAACTCCTGGGCTCAAGCGATCCTACTGCCTCAACCTCCCGAGTAGCTGGGACTACAGGCATGCGCCACCATGCCCAGCTAATTTTTTCTATATATTTTTAGTTGTCCGATTAATTTCTTTCTATTTTTAGTAGAGATGGGGTCTTGCTCTTGCTCAGGCTGGTCTCGAACTCCTGAGCTCAAACAATCCGCCCGCCTCGGCCTCCCAGAGTGCTAGGATTACAGGTGTGAGCCACCGCTCCCTGCCTGTGTCTTGTTTTATAGTGCCTGGATTGGGACCTCCCTCCTGGTTCAGAGGTCACCATGGAGCCACTTTGATTGGACAGTTGGGAGATACATGACCTGAGCCTTACTGTGCATGCAGATCTCCCATGAGCCTCTCTGAAAGCCCATTTGGGGAGAGTGGGCGA